>JAQZBX010024383.1:0-30207 GCA_029593785.1 Cabassous unicinctus
TGCTCAACCACTTGAGTCGCATCCACTCCCAAAATTTAAGAATTCTTGCAACCTTTATTTGAAAATCTATTATCTATATCATCAGTTCCAATTACTAATCTATCACATCATTTTCATTTTTAATAATAATTACAAATCTGACTTATAGCTGATAGGTAAACAAAAGACTTTCAAAAGACTACAGAATTTCTAGAAAGGAATAGAAGAACTGGAAAGCTTGTGAGCATCATAAGTAGTATAGCAGATCCCCGCATTGATTCCCAGTTAACTGATGCTCTCCATTCCCCTGGGAATGTGCAGTCTGATGCCCTGTGCAGGACCCTCTCTATTACACACATGCTCTTCTCCCCTGACCCTGGAGCTGCACACTTACCAAGAGATGTTTTTGCTCTCACCCTTGTTTATTATCAGTTGTTCTTATTGCTGTAATTATGTAATTTAATTAAATTGTTCACAAACTGATAAAATATGAATGCATAAAAGGAAGAATTACTGTCTCTGAGAAAAATAAGTAGAATGCTTTACAAAGATTTGATAAAGATGAATCATAAGGCTAGACTGTGGACAATTAGGAGAAAATAATTCAAACCTACAAGGATTCCACACTCAAATTGCTTTGCAAATGTCTTAAATTTTTGCTCCTTTTTAATACACTGAACCGGAAATTGCATTATTGTGCCTGTGCTTTATACAAGAACGACTATGCAAAACCCCAAACTTTTTAAACTAAAAAGCTTCAGCCTTACAACAAAACAGTAAATGAGTCAAAAGTAAGAGTTCAAGGAAGCCTGGGCAGGATTCTTTTATATACTGCAATACCACCACATCTTTCATTTGCCTCCACTGTCTAAGGTGCATTCCTGGCCTTTCTTATAAAGGATGGCATTGGGCATTGTCCCCTTGTCCTTGACCTATACTTCTTAACTCTCAGTCTAATTCTTCTTGGTTAGCAGTGAAGTGTTCTTCCTCTGTTTGTTTCACTCCTACTTACTTTGCATACATGGCTTCTTCATTACCAGTATGATTGCACTTTTGTTCAGCAAACCACATCTGCAAAATGTATTTTCTCTTTGGTCATCTGCTACCCAAGATGGGCCTCAGCAAAGAACTTTTTCTTGGCCCCAAAGTCACAAGGGTAATTATTTAATTGATCCCAATGGACATATTGGCTAACCAGGAAAAAAGGTTACCTGGGCCTGTCGAGTCTCTTTTTCCTATTCTAGCCACTTTTTCCCCCAAAACAACACTCCCCCTCCTCCTCTCTTCTGGTAACCTCTAATATACTTTCTGTCTCTGAAAATTTGCTATTTTTGGTCATCTAAGTGATATAATATTTGTCTTTAAGTGTCTTACTTATTTCATTGGGCATAATGTATTCTAGGTTCTTCCATGTTACAGCATAGCTTATAACTTCTTTCTTATAGCCAAATAATATTCCATTGTGTGTCTGCACGACATTTTGTTTATCCATTTACTTGTCAATGGACACTTGGGTTGTTTTCTGCCTGTTAGCAATTGTGAATAATACTGCTATAAACACTGTACAAGTATCTGTTAGAGATCCTGTTTTCACTTTCTTTGGGTATATACCTAGACGTGGAATTGCCAGATCATACAGTCATTTTATATTTAACTTTTGAAGGAACTGCCATATTGCTTTAAACAGCAGCTGCATCATTTTAATTCCCACCAACAATGCAATAGAGTTCCAATTTCTTCACAACCTAACACTTGTTATTTTCTGATTTATTTTATTTTTTTAAAATAATAGCCATCCTTGTTGGTGTGAAGTGATATCTCATTGTGATTTTGATTTGCATTTTCCTAATGGCTAGTGATGTTGAGCATCTTTTCATGTGCTGATTGGCATTTTTAATCTTCTTTGGAGACATGTCTATTCAAATCCTTGGCTCATGTTTTAAAATTGGGCTGTTTGTCTTTTTGTTGTTGCCTTGTAAAAGTTCTTTAAATATTTTGGACATTAAACCAACTATTTTCTACCATTCCATAGGCTGTCTTTTCATATTCTTGATAATCTAGCCACATTTTAATGTCTCCTATCACTGGAAATATACAGGGATCACCATAAAAATAATTTCTTGCCATCAGCCCAGAATTTGTAGATTTAGATCCTAAAGCATGTGATCTTTTTACTACACACTATTTTGTTAACTTCCTTGGCTAATACTGACCTCACTTACCATCTATTATATCCTCACTTCCCTCTTCCAGTTTTCTTGGCCTTTAACTCAGTGCTTCTCCTAACTATGCTTTTTACCTCTTCCTTTTGGCTCCACTTTACCACAGACAACCTTACAAGAAATAGCTCTCCACTGTGACCCAGCCCCTGTGACTGCTTTCCTATTACTTCCTGAAAATGTCTCCCATTTCTCCTTCTCTTCCTTCCTCAAGTTTGCACTACATAATAAACAGGGTTTAGACAGTTACAAATTTTCAGTTAGACTTACTCCATTGTCTCCTCTGCTCAGGAAGTATCTGTAGTCTATAAACTCTGCACACTAGGAAGAGCTATTTAATCTTCTTCCTGACATTTTATGTAGGAAGGAATGACTTACTGGTTCAATGTCTCTAGAAAGAATATCCCCTAGGAACAACATATCTATTTCTCCATATTCATTTTCTGTTTTACTTTTAAAATCTTAATCATTTCCCACTGCCAAGAGCACACTGTGCAACCTAATGTTTGAAACTGGAAGAAGTTAAAGCTTCCCTTCTGCTTATATAAAAAGCTACCCTAAGCTCTGATAGGAAATCCCCTCAGAATCCTTTTTATGATTCTCTACTATTCATATATGAGTGTTATATATATATGCTTTTCCCCACAAAGGATAGGCCCAAAGATAGTCAAGAGACCTAGCCATGTTTTCACATTTTCAAATTTTTCTCCTTTCAGCAATAATCTTCATTAAAACTGATCTTCCAAGATAAAAAACAGCTATTGACCAGCATGCTAGTCAATTCTCATGTCCACAAATCAACATGTCTCATTAATTACAAGATGTAATTTTTTTTTTAGATACTGGGGCCAGGAATTGAACCCAGGACCTCATATATGGGAAGCTGGTGCTCAACCACTGAACCACATTGGCTCCCAAGATGTAACTTTTAAAATATTTTGTCATCTCTGAAATGAGGATATTTTATAGTCAATGATAACATAGTTTAATAATGGACAGCATTTTTTCTTTCTAAGTGACACATAAAATTAGGATGCATTTCAGATTTGATAAAATATACAAAGTTCCTCCCCTATTAGCCACTGATTGGCCACCAGAGATAATCCATGAAAAGCACTTAGCACTGCTTATCGGTTAAATACAGATATATACTACTGCATAATCAAGTGCTCAATAAATTTTATTTGCCATTATCATCAACAACATTGTTGTCATGTTTCTAAGCAATTGATAGAAATTTCAGAAATAAAGACAAATGATGTTAGGATTTGATGCATTCTACTTATTCTACTTCTTCTCCAAATGCCTTTTCTTGTTCTATTCTGGCCTAATTTTCTAAACTTTTCATTTGTCTCCTTGTGAGAAAACAGTATCATTTCTGACAGAATTGCTGATGATTGTGCTAAATAAATAACTTATTTCAGGTTGGAAAGCCTAAACATGTTAGGATCCTTTTATCTGAAAGAATTTAAACATCAACCCCTATCACAAGCTAACAAATAAAACTAGGAATCCCATTGGATAATACCCTGTAAGACAATTCCACAGTTAGGTCTTTGAAAATGGTTCTAATCAATCATCTTTTTATTCTTTAAAGTAAAAGCACCATCTTATATTTTCAAAGACGCGAGCTATTTTTCTTCCACATCACTCCTCTACCTTCTGCCATTTGTTCTATAATCGTAAACAGCAACCTGAAATACATTTTTGCTTCAATTAGAGATCATTTAATAAAAACAAAAAATTTTAGCCCAATTTGTCCGCCTAATCACATATTACTGCTTGTACTAAGTTTTATTTATCCCACGTCATATAGTTATTTCAGCAAAATTATTTTACTTCTTGTCAATCAATGTGGTAGCATAAGAAATAACATTGTAATGAAAAATATACTACATATATCTAAAATGAGAAAATAATGCAAACATGATCAGCTTTCTGGTATTCTTACATATGAAATTGTTTATTTTTCTGTTGATGGTTTTTTCCTTTCCCTTATTTAAAAATAATTTAATTGATATCAAAGTATGATTTCATCTCTGGGGTACTAAAAAATACACAACTGACTGTAATAACATTTCTTCTATGGCATTCTCAAATGAAAACTATTAGGAATTGATTCAGTCTGGCCATTCACATGAACAGCATGGTGTTCAACAAATTTATTCAAACTATAATTCTAATTACTGAATTTTGATGTGTCATATTGTCTTAAAAATGGAGAAATACGGTCAGAAAATTATTTATAAATAGATTATGATAACGTATATATTGCTTATCTGTCTTTCATTTTTTCTCATTAAAATATATGAAAGCTATGGAAAATAAGAAAAATACCAACAATTATAAATAGAAAAGACAAATCATCTATCATAGACATTGCTACAATATCTATAAGCATATCTGCTTCTAGTCTTTTATATACCTGTATATCATTTCTTTTTACAATATCAGATTACAATGTATAGTTATTAACTTGCTTTTTTTGACACTATATAGCATTTGTAAATATCCTTAAATAGTCCTCAAAAATATGATTTTTGAATGACTGCACAGTATCCATCATTGGATATGCCACAAGTTTGACCCACAACTGCTGGACATTTAGGACACATTACTGTAATAATACAGTAATGAACATCCTTTAATCTTTGCTCCAGTCTCTCATTTATTTCTAGAAAAATTTTCTGGAAGCTGAAACTACCAAGTAAAGACATGCAAAGTTTTTCAAGACTTAACAAACTCTCCTCTATCCAATGACACATGAGAGTAACTATTTATCAGAAACTTCATCAGTATGAAGTATACTTAGATTGCCAGTATGGTAGATGAAAAAAAAAAAAGTGTCTCATTTAGTTTTATATTATTTCGATTACAAATAGTTCATCACTTTAGTAACTTTATTTTCCATTTGCGTTTTTCCTTTTTTGGATTGGCCTTTGCCATCATGACCTTTGCCCCTTTTCCTACAAAAGGAATTTTTCTTTTTATTTTGTGGCTGTTTCTTATACATGAGTAATATGGTAGACATTTTGCAAATGTTTTTCTAGGTTCACTTTGCTTTTAAATATCATTTCATGTCTTTAAAATTTATCAAACTGTTCCTTTATTATTTCTTTCTTTGGTTTTAAATTGAGCAAGGAAGGCTTTCCTCATCCTAATATCAAATGATTCACCTACACTTTCTTCTAGTCTATGGTTTCCTTTTTTAAATGTTTTTCTTTAATTCATCTAAAATTTATTTTGCATATGGAACCAGTAGGAAGCTAATTACTTTTTTCCAGACAAAATTATTCTAATGTATCCAATTTAAAACATAAAATTTTTCATATTAGATGCATTACTAATGGTCCTTTTACAACTTAGAAAACTTAATTTTTTAAGTCCAGGATATAAACATATACTACCATATCATATCTTTGGTTACTTTGCAGAGTATAGAACCAAGATTCTCTCTCATTTTTGTGTCTCATGCTACCAGCACTAAAAAACAGAGAATTAACAGAACAGCCTCTATCACAAAAAAACAGTTCAATGTTTTGGCTCATTGTAGAACACACTAAGTTCATATATAATTTATTACTTTAAAAAATCTCACTATCTCTACGTATTGAAAAAGATTCAAAATTAAAAGCACAGAATACATAAGTTCCACTTAAAAGCTATCTTTAAAATGATTGTGCCACCTTGTTTATTAACACAGTATAAACTGAGCTTTGATTAAATGTCACCTTACCCCAGAAGCCTTTTCTGGACCTCCAGCCCCACCCTCCAGCTGAATGAGGTTCCTATGCACTATCAAAGATACCTGAACATTCCTCATCATCACTTATTACTCTCACATTTTGCTGTCTGGCTTAACCATCGGGTATCCTCACTAAACCATAATACTCTCAGAAAAGAAACTTTAACTCAGTATCATTTGATCCTTATCAACCAGTTCATAGTAAGCAGTTTCTAAATATTTGTCAAATGAATGAATGAGTACAAGATTATGAATAAAGAGTTCTAGTCACTTCCAAGTCTGCCAGTTACTAAGATTGTAATCGTGGACAAGCCATTTAACAGGTTTAGTCTGTAGCACCCAAATCACAAATGGACAATTTCTTAACAAGATGGCCTATTATGTCTGCTCAAGTTAAAAATCCTATGATTGAATGACCTCTATTCCCAAAACCCAATCTCAGCCCACCCTGCTGCTGCATCTACTCCTTGGTGGTACTCCCTTGACACCACACAATTCCATCCCCTCCAGATTTTCCTGACTTCTCCATCCCATCCACTGCCCATTTAAAATGTTCACTTCTTTACTTTCTCCTTAGGGCTTCTCTATGTGACCATTATATCTGTAGCCAGAATGGCAATACCTTTTCAGATACCTTTGTCCTTCCTAACTATTTTTATTCAGGTACACTGCATGGGTGATAGGAAGATAGGAATGATGTGGGATGTGCAGGCATTGAGGCATGGGAGGATCTCACAGCCTATCCTGCTTTTCCCATAGATTCATTTTTGGAAAAGCACACATCATGAGACATGACTATACTTCTACTCTAAAATTAAATAGCTCTGTAGTAAAGGTAATAAATGTCATTTTATAATTTTACAACCTCTCTTGTTTCCATAATGATCACCAACAGAAGTGACACATGATTAAAGTGACACCGAAAAAAAAAAAAAAAAAGGTTTATACTGTTAAGGCCTTTTCAAATACACTCTGACATGAAAAGGATTATTTTGGTTTTTTCGTAGTTGTTGTTTTTCCACTTTTTCCTTGCTCTAGTCTGGATTTTTAAAATATTTCCATACATTTTTGTAATAATGTCACTTTGGACTGAATAGATTTACTTCTGTTTTTTAAGGATTTCATGAAATGTGGTAAGATTGTAAGCTTGTTGAGATACCTTCAAAACTTAGCCTGAATGAAATCCACTAAGTTATAACATGAGTTAAAATGAAGCCTTTAAAGTAAATCACAATTTCACATTCCTAGTGACTATGGATATATAAATATCGAGGACAATATGCCAAACTGTGCTAAGCGTTTTGGGGGAGAAAGACAATTAAAATCAATTTTTTTCCTCCAAGTAATGAACATTGTGTAAGACAGAGAGACCTGTGCTCAACCAACAACACAAAGCAGAATGAAATGGCTCTTTAAATTAAAATAAACCAATTCTGAAGTGGCATATTATAGTTTTAGTATTAAAAGAAACATATAACTAAGTGGAGAAGATTAAAACTGTAGCTTTAATACCCTTCTAAATTTCTATGTATTTCTTTGAGCAATTAATAAGACAAAATTAACCAACCATGTATTTTCCAAAAGTATACTGTAAATTATGCTTCTTGTAGCATTTCTGAAAGAAAAACAATATATTGTTATCCTGACTGGTAGTGTACTACTGCTTGCTGTTCAAGAGGTTCCTTATCCATGAAGAATGAATGAGAAAAATGTCAAGTAAGTATGATCAAACAGAGCAATTCAATCTATAAACCATGGACTGGTTACCTATATACAAGGTCAGGTGGAAAGAGTAACTTGAGATGTTATTAAACAATGGAATTAAGAAGATTACAGATTTATTATTAAACCAACGTGTATGTAAAGCCTTCAATATTCCAAATATAGAGCCAAACACTAAATTAGCAAACAAAATCCAAGAATAATGTTCTCTGGTAGACTGTCTCCCATGTTATATATACATGGCTTTTAAAAAATAATAACTCTAGAGACCAAACTTCATTAATTCACCCTGTAAATGCTTTATGTGTTTAAAACAAAATAAAACGAACCTTCCGTTGTGAGAATATCTTTCTGCAATCCCCCTCAGCTGGTATTCCTGGTGGCTGACATCTAGTTCTCTTACTCATATCTATAGATTATGCTTATAATGAAACAGAATCATCTTTTTCCTTAAGATATTGCTTTTATCATTTTGTTTGCTCAACAACCTTAAAAGGTTCCATTTACTACAAAACCAAATTAAAACTCCTAAATGTGGCATTCAATACCCGCTCCATATCTACTTATCCAACCTGTTTCCTAGTACCTTCCCAAGAGGAATTTTGTTTCAGCCAGAGTACCCTTGTGTTCCACAAATACATTATGTTTGTTTATGTCTATTTACATGTATTCTTTCTATGATTATCATGCAGCAATCCTCTCTCTCCTATTCAAATCTTTTCCAGATCAACTCAAGCACCATTCCTTCTAGAAAGTCCTCCTGGATCATACATTTCCACACTATTTTCTTCCTTATTGCATATAAATGTTCATTCTACCAATTAAACATATGCTGTTTCAAATTAGTATGAGCTGTTTTATACAGAAAAATAATATCTCCAACTAGGTTAAATTTCTTAAAGTCAGATAGTTTACCTTTTAATTATTTTAATTATTTTGTACTTATTTAGTACATCAGTTGATGAATATAGGTACTCAAATACATATACTGCTTAAAGATAATGATCAGTAAAATAGTCTAAAAACTTCAATTACAGATAATGGAAAACAGAACAAAAAGGTAAGCAACGAATTAAAACTCACCTAGTTTGAGGGTCAAGTCCAAAGCCCAAACCTCCTAACTTTTCAGATTATGAAGTGATTATGCTACAGAGGGTTCTAAAAGAGTAGGTGCCAGTATCCCTTCCTGCATATGTTAAATTTGGGATCCTTTGATTTAAAAGGAAGTTTGAATTTGGAACATAGAATTGTTATCATAGTTAAATTTAAAGTAATATTTGGGCAAAATTAACCTCTAGCAACTGGGATCGTTTTCCCTGGGTTATGCTGTTGACAGATCATGCATTTATTGTAAATTTCCCCACCAGTATTTCTTTAATATCTGAGCTATTTTGTTGGCTTTATGGTGAGAGAAGGAGATAACAGAGAAGAACTGGTTTCTTTAAAGATTCAGGAAGTATCAAGTGACCATCCTAGCTTTACCAAAAAAAAAAAAAAAATCCATTAGGATTAAAAACAAATCCTTTATTCATCCAGGTTTGTTTTTCGGCCACAGGGGCCCTTTCTTGTTTCACCTTCAGGTGTTCTGATTATATTTTATTAAAATTAGGAATTGGCATGTCTAAAAGAGGTAATTGGGTGAGCATATCTGAGGGTGAGTCAGCTGCAGCTGTCTTTGCATGAAAATCTGCTAGAGCATTACCTTGATATTCTGGTTCTGGTTTTGTTTTTTTGTGGTTTTTGTTTTTTTATTTTTTTGTTTTTTTGCTACAAACATCAATTTTAATAATAGTGATAGATTGAGGAAGTAAGATGGTAACTGGTAAGTCACTGACTAAAGTTGTTCATTTTATTTTTTCAAAACCTTTTTTTTTAATTTTATTTTTCTTTATTAAAGAAGTTGTGGGTTTACAAAATAATGACACATTAAATACAAGATTCCCATAGAAGTTTGAAGCTTTTTTAAGGGTTTAGGTTTTTTGTTGTTCTTCTTTCATCGAAATGTATTGGGGCATACTTGGAACAACCTCAAACACATACTAATTAACTAATATGAATTGACAGCAAAACATACAAGTAGGTTTATCACAAAGGCCTGACCTATTCATCATATTTAACACTACCCTAACATACAATACTTTATCTACTTGGTGAGAAAATAAATGGCCACATAAATTCATACTAATCAATCTACTTTCTAAAATATTTTGGAGTACAAAGAACATAAATTCATCTGAGAAGATAATTGTCATCCCAAGGAATCAAGTTCAATGTGATACAATTAAAAATGATCACCAGAAAGAGCTGGTATTCAGTGAAATTACCAAGAGCCTTTTAGCAAAAAGGGTTTATCCAACTGATACTATAATGACAATGAAAAATTTTATTTCTTAATGATCTCACTTAGTACAAATTATATTTTGACAGAATATAAATGCACTCAAATATAATAGGCACATAAGAAATACTAATTCTGACCATCCTCTCCCACAAATAAAAAAATGACTTTTGAACACATCTCTGAAGAGTGTTTAATGCTTTTTGGAGCTCTCCCTTTCCATTAAGGAACAAGCAATTACATACAATAGTCCATGGGAAACTCAAGCACTTACCTGTCTGTCTTAGGACAAGAGGCAGCAATAAGATCTATACACACTTTTGACCCATTTGAAAAAATTTTAATTTGTAGAAGACATCGTTCTTAAGGTCCCCATACACTAAAACTAAAATTCATTCTAAAGTTTCACACTTCACAAAGGCTACAAGCAGCCCATAATTCCCTAAAGGAATGATGTCAATTGACATTTCTTAAATTAATTCAGTGACCTACAATAATGTGAGTTCTTTATACATAATGTCTATCAGTAAGCAATACAAAAATTTCAGAATCACTTTTGGCGTCTGAATTCCAAAAAGCAACAGAAATAAATGTTTATCTAAAGTAGTTCCTTAATTCCCATTGCACCTTGCATCTTCTGCTCAGAGCGATGACAGAAAAAAAAAATTACAGCAGATATAGCTTGCTAGAACTACAATTCAAAGTTTAACAAGATTTCTGGTAGTCTAATCAGTCATCTTTCTGGCCAAAGACACAAAAAGTCTGTGAAATTTCTAACTTTAACCAACTATGGTTTAATGAGTTTCACACAAGCTTACACAGCTCATTTTTCAGCTACTTAATAGAAAATGTGCGACGGCATTCTTTTACTAAGATTTAAAAGGTCTCAAGAAATGGAAATGCTTGAATTTAAAGGATCTACCTATTATCTCTGAACTCTCTTCTTCCTTAGTACATAGGTGCCTCCAACAGAAACCAGCTGAAAATTCAGAAACAGAAAGCTCAACCTACATCATCCCAACAAATAACCCCACGCATTAGATTTTAAGAAAAGATAAAAGCACATGTAAAACACACAAAAAAATTATGATTAGAACTTCACACTCAATATCTGAAGAATTGTGAGCATTTATTTTATTTTTTTTTTTATTTAGGAGGTACTAGGCATTGAACCCAGGACCTTGTACTTGCAAAGCAGGCACTCAACCACTGAGCTACACCCACTCCAAGAATTCTGAGCATTTTACATCATAAAATCTAGAGAATGACTATTGAAGTATACTGTCAGAGAAATAATACGTCTAAGACCAAATGAGATTCGAATATTACAAATTCAGATTTTTACATGAATTATTTGTCCAATTAAAAACATAAGTGAAATGAGGATAAATATAAATTGTAACCTAGCCACATTCTATGAGTTTTCCTCCTATATCTCGAGCAGCTCCTTCTCCACTCTCTAGCTGGATTTTCCCATATTTCTGATCTCTAAGTGATGTCTATGTGACCAAGGCCCAGCTAGCATTCAGGCTTCAGATCTCTTCTCCTTTCTCTACTCACTCTCTAGGTCAGGGATTGGCAAACTACAGCCTTTGTGCCAAGTCTGGTCTGCCACCTGTTTGTTTAAATAAAGTTTTACTAGAACACAGCCATGCCCATTCATTGACATATTGTCTATGCTTCCTTTTGCAATACAAGGGCAAAGTTGAGTAGTTGCAACAGGTCCATCTGATCCTTTACAGAAAACTTTTGCCAACCCTGGTCTAGGTGATTTCACTCAGACTCATAGCTTTAAATATAATCTATATTCTGACAACTACCAAACTTCTATCTACAATCCTGACCCAGACTTCCCTTCCAACTTCTTAGGTTACATGCATTCTTGTATGTCAAATAGGCATGCTATTTTAAATTGCCTAAATCTGAAATTTTTATTTCTGCCACCTTCACCTGTTCTCATGCCAATATTGTGCATCTCAGTACAAGTATCTCCATTCATACAACTGTTTAGGCCAAAAACCTTAGCCTCATCCCTGACTCCTCTCTTTCTCTCTCACTCCATATCCCAACCATCAAAAACTTTTATCCTCAAAATAAATCCAGAATCTGGCTAGTTCTCATCTGCCCCAATGCTACCACTCTAGTTCATGCTACAATCATTTCTCACTTGGATTATTACAGTAGACTCTTTACTGGCTCCCTAATTCTGCTCTAGGCGTTTTACATTCTATTTCCACAGACAATACTGAACGCTCAAGAACTACCACCGCTTAAAATGCTTCGAAGGCCATAGAGGGTGTAGCCATCAAAGTGATCTGGCCTCTTTGTTATCTCCTCCCTTCTCCCTCTCACTGACCACGGTCTTTCTACACAGGCATTCTTACTGTCCCTCACACATATCACATGGTCCTGCCCAGGATCTTTGCACTTACTGTTCCATCGGGAAAATTCTCTCCCCAGATATCTGACTGGATGACCTCATTTTATTCAGGTCTCTGCTCCAATATTCCTTCATACTAAAGGCCCTCCTTAATCACCCTTTTTAAATTACTGAGTCCTACCAACTCTACATCCCTGCTGTAGGTAGATTTCCTGAAACAGAAAAATGCTCTGAGAGTTGCATGCAAGAGGTTTATTGGGGAATGCTCTCAGGAATGACATCCGGAAAGGAATGACAAGCAGGAAGCAGGAAAGGCAGAGGGAGAAGCTGAACTGCAGTGCAGTTGTAACAGAGCCTTCAACCAATGCCACCAGAACCTCTGGAGTTGGAACGGCACTTAAGAATTATCCCACTTGAGGCAAGGTGGCTGGTCTTTTAAACTCACACACTGATGCATTATGAGATACAAGGGTACCCTCAAAGAGGGCCATAACCTTGGATAATGTTCCTTAGGAAAATTAAAACCTTCAGGACACCCCAGGCAGGTTGTGCCTTCGGGAGGGGGAAAAAAAAAAAAAAACCTTAATGAGATATACTTCTCACCCACAAAAATGATGCAAATTGCTTTGGAAAACAATTTGCCAGTTTCTTAATGGGTTAAACATAAATTTACCATACAACTCACCAATTCCACACCCAGGAAACTATCCAATAAAAATAAAAATATATGTCTACAGAAAGACTTGTAAAAAAATGTTTATGGAAGCATTATTCATAATACCCAAAAACTGGCAACTATACAATTATCTATCGAATGGTGAATGGATTAATAAAATGTGGCACATCCCTGCAAGGAGTATTATTCAGCAATAAAAATGAAAGAAATACTGATATATGCTACAACGTGGATAAACCTCAGAAACATAATGTTCATTGAAAGGAGCCAGACACAAAAGACCATTTACTATATGACTCAAATTAAATGAAATGTCCACTTAACAAGCCTCAGTTTTAGGGATTTTTGGATCACTGGCTACATGGTTCTCAAATTAGCTAATGTGATAATAATGATACTGATAGCTAATACTCACTGATAGCTTGCAAGGGTCAGGAATTCTTCTAAGTGTTTTACATATATTACCTCATTTAATCTTCACCACAACCCTATGATACCAGAACTATTTTATCCCCATATCAGAGATGAAATAACTGAGGCACAGAGAAATTAAGTAACTTGCTCAAGATCACAGAATATTTTTAAAACATTAAGAATATATTAACTTACAAAATTAAGTCATCCTACCATTAAACGATAAGTAAGTAACAGTATTTACTTGTATTAGCAGCAAAATCAAAAGGCAATATCATATAGGTATAACCATGGAATAGTAAATTCACCATGAGTAACATATTTAAGATTGTCCAATAAGTATCAACTTGCAATACTTCTGATTAGCTCTCCTAGCCATTGAAACCAGACATATACATATAAAACATTCATTTCAAGACAGTTTGGTCAGCAACTGATGCATATTCACTGAGAGACTTAATTATTATAAACAAATACAAAAGTACCTATGATCTAATCAAGTGGGTCATTATGTTCAGGCGCAGGTACAGAAATAGCACTATGATCCATGTAAACACAACTTTATTCTGCAAAAGTCATGCATAAACATAAATACAACACACACACTCAGTCACACACTCTATAATAAAGGCTTTTCTAGTGCAGCATGTCACGAAACTGCAGGCATATCATTGCTCCCATAACTGAAAAGCACAACAGGAAAAGATGATATGACAATGTGCTTTATCTTTTTAGTATGAACATTCAGTTATAAATTTCATATAGCAGTGAACCAATATAAATGGAAAACTTGGGGGCACTAACTTCTTATGCATCTCCCAGTAAAACACTCAAATTTTGAGATAGTGCTAGATAAGAGAGCTTATAAATGAACAATCATGTACACAGTTAATATTAAAGAAAATTAAGTCAGCTCATATAAATGATCAGCGAGCCTATAATATTTCATAACAATGTTTTTTAAACAGTCTAATAAAACACAATACTCAGTCTGTCAAGGAAGCAAAAAGTATAACTAAACCCACCTTCACCTTCAATACTTTGCAAGCTAAGATGGAAAAGCCCACATCAGCACTTTCTGTCTAAATGATATATTGATGCAAAGCTAGAATAAAAATGGTGCTCAAAAACGTGCCATTTATAAATGAAAACAAATGTTTTTAAGTGCTGACGAACTTCTGTCAACTAAGTTGCTTTTATGTGGAAATATCTTACCCCAAATATTTCCTCTGAAATTTTTATTAGGAAACTTTGTAATTAATCTATGTTCCAAACCAATAAGTAAACAATTTCTTTTTGTATTGTTTCTACAAGTTAGTAAAATGCATATTTAAGACATTCATTTAAGGATGAAGAAGCCATTCTGTAAAAGAAAATTAATTTCTATCCTTAATTTTTTTAGAGTATAACATGTACTCCTAGAAAAAAATGCATCAACAATAAATTTATGATTCAATATGGATATCATCCCTTAGCTAAAAATTTGCAGATCTATATAACTATTCACACATTCAATACTCCTCCTGGGTAACATATAACCATGAGTAACACCCATAAATTCGTAACGCGCTCTGTTAAGAGCCATTGCAACAGAATGCGTTCATTCTGGGGTCCCAATCCATTTTTAAAAGAAGTTGTACATGTTGCCAATTTCATAAATGAAATCACCAACTTGGACATGAAAAAAATTTAGACAGCGTAAAGGGTATCTTCACCTCTGTGAAACATGTGACTGGTTCTTCTGAATAGATGGGTATAACTTTGATTAAATAAGCTTTTGGTCTGTATATAAAGAATTCTTTGAAATAAAGTATACAGTAACATAAAGCTTGCTCCCAAGAGAAACCCAACTCAGTATTTCAACATTCAGGTTTAGAATAACCACTCAAACATGTACAAAACAGGAAAAAGAAAGAATAGAAACTATATAAAACTGTATTATTTACTTGAGTTTACTCTCTACCCTTAAACACCACTTGAAAGAAGACCTCTGTGACTCATTTCAAAATATTATAACACTAACCAATCAAGAAAGTAAAAAAATATGTTAAATCATTTGTTTTCAAAAAAATATAAACTTTTGCTGTTCTTTATAGAAGGACTTTGTTTTAAGAGACAAATGCTATAAATTACAGGACATAGCAATTCTATGCAAAATAATGCAAAAAGGAAGGCAGCTAAATATTTTTAATTTCTAAAGTATATCCAGTACAGTTCAAAATACATAGCAATCTAAACAGAAATAAGCCTATCTTTCCTTTTCACTCATTTAAATTTCAGGATACTTATCACTGAAAATTGGAATTCACACTTCAAACTATATCATAAAGGACAAAATATATATCAAATTGAAATGAGTGGTTGCTATTTTTCTTTAGAGTTTAGAGGCTGCCTATCACCTTCAAGAAAATGGTCAGTCTGTGGTTTCCAACTTGTCACTAAGCGGTTGTTTTCCTTGTGTATTAAGATAGTGTGTTTAGAAATGGAAATGAAGTAAATTACATTCTAGGAAAAAGTGATTACAAAGCCAAAATCAGAAAAAAAACTAAGGATATCTCATTCATGATATAATCAGACCAAGAAATCAAAAATATTGGGACTCTTCTAAGTAAAATTATATAAGTATATATGTTCCTGTACAAGCAATGCATTATTACATCTGAACTTTAAGTGTTGAAAGACTTGTCTGGATTTTTTTTTTACTATCGAAGTAACTAGTCAAACTAAACTAATAAAGGAGTCGTAAGAACATAGTGACAAGAGCACAGACTAGAACTGCATTGTCTGGGTTTAATTTGTAGCTTTGCCACTTAATTGCTTTGTGACCTTATACAAGATACTTATTCTCTCTGTGCCTAAAATTTCTCATCTGTAAAGTGGGAATAATAATATTAACTACCACATAGAATTATTATGAAGAATAATAAGTAGAGTGCTTGGAATAGTAAGGGTTTGTTTAAAATATTCATATATATAAATATATACAAAGTCAATGTAAAAATCTACTAATAAACTATGTAAGAACTGAAGTAAAAATTTTATATAGTATCTGTGTGGTAGGCAGAATTTTAAGATGCCCTCCAAGATTCCTGCCCCCTGGTGTACACACCCTGCATAATCCCTTCCCCTGCAGTATGGTCAGGAGGATAAATATGATGTATTTCACTTCTGGTACTAGATTACACTATATGAAAAAGGTGAAGGGCTATTACAGATATAATTAAGATCCCAAAATAGTTGCCTTTGAGTTTATCAAAAGGGAGATTGTTCTCGGCTAAACAAGTCAGCCCTTAAAGGGGGCTGGGTCCTTCCTTAAGAAAGAGATGAAAAGCCTGTGAGAGATTCTCCTGCCGCCTTGAAGAAGTAGGAGAACCTTGTGAGGGGCCATGTGGCAAGACCTAAGAGTGGCCTCTAGGGACTGAGAGCAGTCTTCCGGCTAAGAGCTAGCAAAAAGAAAATAACAGGGGGTGGGGGGGGTGGAGATCCTCAGTTATACAACCCCAAGAAACTTAATTAACCACGTGAACATTGAAAAGAACTCTATGTCTCAGATGACACTTTGACACCTTGATTTCAGCCTTGTAAGACCCTGAGCAGAGAATCCAACTATCCCAAGTCCAGACTTCTGACTCATAGAAACTATGAGGTAACTGAATTATGTGTTTTAAACCATGAAGACCATGAAGTATGTGGCAATTTGTTATGTATCAATAGAAAACTAAGAGATACCCTTAAGCTGACAAACCACCAAAGTCAGCAAATTAGGCTAAAAGACAAGATGTGGATTTTTGTGCATTCTGAAAAATTGAACTTCATAATCATAAAAATGTAAAATACTGTATTTTGCATACTGCTGGCATTTGACATTTTGAAAAGCCAAAGTACAGCTAGCACATATGATACAAGCACAAGCCCAGCTTATTTTTAAAAATGCACAACTGAGAACAAACTGCAAGAAAAAAAATCCATTAGGAATCAAATTTTTAAATGCTACTTAGAATTTTGCAAATTATCACCAAATGATAAAACTTAAAACACACACACACACACACATACAAGACTTTATAGCAAAAAAAAGTACAAAGAGAAAAACTTCACCACATTAACGTTAATGAAAATTTTCTCCTCTGCGTTAGGCATATAATGAATAAAATTTACAAACTCTTTCAGAAAATTACATGTAGTGATATGCCATAGTGGCAGTTTACATAACTGTACTAAGCAATATGCATGCTTTCCCTTTTTTATGCCAATTAAATATTCATGGATTGCTAGCAAATGGCATGTCAAAGCAAGAGAGAGAGAGGTTTAGCCTGAATTTTGATAATCCAGTTCAGACCACTAGGCTTAGCAAACTAAGCAGTCAAATAAAATTTTAAGCATGTCAACCAAATATTCCAATTCTCCCTTTGTCTTTGGAAATGCCTTATTAAATTTCCTAAGAGAAAAATAAAAGATACTGCTCCATGCAAAAACTTTTAAGCCTGATTTGAAAATATACATTTTAACTCTTAAATTAAGATTTTTTTCAATATGAAAATTGGCTCAAAATTATATTCTAGCAAGACAGTCAAAGTATTCCAACCAGAAGAAACACTTTTCAGGTGTCTTTCAGTTTAATATAGATAGGTCTGCCAGCATAACACTTGACCAGAATTATGAGGAGAGCAACACTTTGTTCAGTAGGCAATAAAAGTATCATATGCAATTCAGAATTTAATTCATAATTAAAAGTAATGCCAAAGTGACATCAAAAATTAAGCAGAATATAGTACAATATATAGTTTTTTAATAGAATTAAGTGAGCTCTAATTTTACATAAAATATTAATAAATATGATGGTAGGCTTGTACTGTACAATAGAGTAGCCATTAATCACACATGGTTATTTAACTTTAAACTAATTAAAATTGCATAAAACTTAAGATCCAGTTCCTCAGTCACACAAACCACATATCAAGTGCTCAATAGTGACATGTGGTTAGTAGCTACCATACTGAACAGCGCAGACATAGAACATTTCCATTACTATCAGATAACACATGTTTAACAGAGATAGATTTACCATGAGTCTCATCATGAAGACTAAGCTTCAGGGCTCCTCACTTCTAATGACCTAGGAAGGGTCTTAGCCAAGTGTTAACATGATTATATAGTTTAGTAAAATTTGCAAAAAGATGATATTCTAACCATAAAAAATATCTTTCTCTTTCTACTCTACTTCTCTTCCAGAACTATTCTTATGTTGGATGGTGGGAGTCACTGCAGGCAACTTGGGGATCTATCAAAGAGGAAGTTAAATTGGTAGAAAATTTGGTTTGGATTTTGTGGAATATATTTATGTGATTCTCAGACACTTCCATGAGTAATCAATTATTCTGTAATTTCTAGTGTTGGAGTGGCTTCTGAGAATATGCCTTTTTCCCACTGCACTGACTCACCTGGAGTCATGATATGATGGTGTAGAGCCAGAGATCTATAGAGGATGGAATATGTCCTCCACCATTTAGAACTAGAGGTATGTGGTGAGTGGAAGAGAAGCAAAATCTGAAATGTACACAGCCAGAAACCTGTATGTTGAAAATTTTTCCAATCATGAGACATGAAATATTATAAACTGATAATTCAGTTTTTAATCAATGCCTAGTCAAACTGGAAGTCTTCTCCTATGAAAAATATAGTTGATAATTCATGATATACAATTATAAATTTATAATTTATAAAATATATAAATTGTACTTTTCTTTGATAATCTTTATATCCAATTATAAATTTATAATTTATAAAAGTATAAATTATACTTTTATATAAATTATATTTTTCTTTTCTTAATAGGACTCACATGAAATAGAACTTCTCAGGAACTCTATGTATGTAGACTACAAATATGCAGCAGTTCTACAAATGTTGAGTATGTCTGTAAGTTAAGTTGTATGTTTTTTGCACCTCAACTATCAATAATAAAAGCAAATTGTTATTAACCATGTTAGAGGAAAGAGTAACTTATCTTTCTAATCTCTCTGTAGAAAATTGTATTATAAAAGCATTGTCACATGAAGAGGTGATCAAAGACTACACATTCTCTAGATGTAGAAAAAGGTAGTTTAAAAGTGTGATCAATACTTTAAAATGTTAGTTTTCTAAATGTTGTGAGGATTATGTCACTGGCCATCTTTTTTAAAATTTGTAATCCATTGTGATTTCTTCTCACATTCAAATAAATATTGACTTTTATACTTAAATTTGTATTTGTAATTTTGTGCTTTTTTCTTAAGGAGGACTCTCCCCAAATTGTCTAAGTGTCAGGCCCAACAAAACTTTGATTTGCCCCTAGGGAATTATATCTGATTAAAATATAAATTTGTTAATTAGCAATCTCACATTTTCATTTCTTCATTCTACATGAATTACAACATTCAAAAATCCAATCACAACACTGTCATTGAATTCCAGGTTTTAAAAAGGGTTAATTTTAAAGACATCCCTTAAATTCACTCTGGATCTTTTCTGATATCTCTTCAAGCTTCAGTACAAAAAATCTTATATCTCACTAGCATTAATACAAAGGCCATTCTTGGTAATTAGGTTACATTGAGTGCTTTTGAGCTTTGTGCTGCTAATGCCAGTGAAGTTCTTAATACAATTACAGTGATCATTATTCAAACGACCAAGGATTTTGCTTTGTGTAAACAATGTATTGGACCAAATTACGAGCCTGACAATACCAATTCATTTAAGGAAATAAAAACAAAACAAATTTCAGTCATCTAATTACATTAAAGAGAATGTTCTGAATAATACCCACATTTGTAAAACCACCTTTATGTGTTATAAAAATACACATAATATAAATATAAAACTGTCCAATATCTAAATGCCATTTATGCAAATATTCCCTAAGTTCCAATTTTATTTATATTTCACTTAATACACTTTATACTTCATTTAAACTATACTTCCTATAACCTAATTTCTCATGATTGTATTGCAAAGATATTCTCAGGATGAAATTACATCAAATAAATTATAAATCAAATTTTTGAAAGTTATAGCCATAGGTGGAAATCAAAGAAAACGCCTAATTTCACATAAATGGCTAAAGCTTTAAATGGATTGCATTTGTATAATTGCCTAGGCACACTTACTCTGAAATGCTTTTGTTGCTACCTCCTGTAGCTATGGAATAATACTATTCCAATATATGAACATCTTGTCAACGAACATACAAAGAAGTTTCAAACTATGAATTTTAAAATGAGAGGTTTAAAATTTTAAAAAGTGAATTTACACTTGAAATAGACATATTTTAGTGGTTCTGTTTCTTTCATTGAAAGCTGACTGATATACTTATTAAAGACAGAAAGTAAAAAAGCTTCTTAACTAAGGAGATTGAGTGTAGAGAGATAACTTACCATACTCACATTCAAAAAAAATGTTCTAAAGTAATTATACTTACATTTTTATACATTTTCTTTCTCTTCTAGGATTCAGCCTGAACTGAAAGTTATTCCATTATAAATAATGGAAATTAACTATTTAACTTGGTCATCCAATGTCACAGCTAACAAAATTGAGAAAAGAAATTGCTTACTGACTTCTGGCTCTGTGAGCTTTTTTCTCTATTACTCTACAAATTGAAACATCACATAAGAAATTCCAAATTTCTCTGAACGAGAAAAGTTATTTGAAAACGAACAAAAAGCTATTTGTAATAGTAGGGCTACAAATGAAACTCTTTTAAAGAAAAAGATAGCTAAACATATTTAAGATTATAGCAAGCATAATATAATGATGGGATGGGGCAGCTGGTCGATAGTAAAGGAAGTACAGTGTTCAGGTTGTGGAGATAATGGGATTAAATCAACAGTATGAACATTCAGTCAACACTGACGAATCCACCTTATCACATACACCAACATGTCCTGTCTTCTGCAACACCCATTCACAAATAAATGCTTTCTAGGATGCATGATTTTTTTTAAAATTGCGCTTAGATTCATTTACAAGTTAGTGTTTACAAATCCAAGTTGTATCTGTACAGCTTGATTTACAATAAGCTCCTTTCTATTCTATTCATCGCAGTGTCTCCAGCATCTAACACAGCATTTACATAGCAGGTACACAATAAATATTTGTTGAGTTAGCAGGGAAGAGAGTGAGAAAGAAGGAGAAAATGAGGGCAAGAAAGGGAAAGTGGGTGGGTGGGTAGGTTACGTGGACTCTTATGACCCATCAGCTAGTGTTCATATTTGGCTGTAAAGTGCAAAGAAAGGGAAAGCAGCTAGGGATTAGAAACAGTTAATAAACTACCAAAGCACGTAAACACAGACAGCCCAGATTAAGCTGTGCTCTTCTGCAGATTTTATTGGTGACTTGTTTCTCTAATGTCCAAAATTCAGGATTTAAGTATATTAGTGTAACATACAAGGTACCTAACACCTGGGATTCATTATTTCTGAAATGCTATTAATATATAACCATGCTATTTAAAACTATATTTTAAATATAGGAATGCTTAATACAATGTAATTGCAGAGATTCCAAAACATTTTCTTCATTGTACAATAACCAAATCTCTCAGGTAGTTTCATCAACATTTTATACTAGATAATTTGAAAAGCCAAATATTAAGCAATTCTATCACAAAAGCAAAAGATTTGATACAATCAACATATTTTGATGTTTATAACCTCTGTAAAATATGTGGTTATTTGGGCCATAGGATTGTGTCAATTTTGCAGACCATAATATCATGCCAGCCAAAAACCATTGTCAAATGGCTTTCAGGTTTGCATAGTATGATGTCATTATGAGCAATTACAGGCTTAATAGAACGTTAGCCATGTGTAATTCTAGAATCCCCCTAAATCCATGTCATTGGCATTTTATGAAGTCATTTTAACTTTCCTTCTTCAATTACCCTCTCAGGTTTTCCATTTGTCATTTTTTAAGTTCATTTCACACAGCAATCCTTTCACCTTTCTCTCTGTCATTTACATACTTTGGTTCCTTAAAGATGTCATGTTTTGGCAAAACTAGTTTTGTAGTGGGGGAGAAAAACAGACGTGGCTAGTCACCTGTGGGAGGTGGAGGCAGACAATGACTGAGACACTGTGATGAATGAGAATATTATCTGGGGTGATAATATTCTAAATCTTTCTTAAGGTTTGGGCACACCTCAAAACTAAGCAAATGTTCACTTAAGATTTATGCATTTCCACTGCATTTAAATTTTACCTAAAAAAAAAAAAAAACTGTAAACTATTAGTCAACTCTTGTTAATGATATGTATGCAGAAGTGTATAGGGGTAAGTGCCTGTGATTTGCTTTGAAATGCATGAAAGAAATAATAGAAAGAAAAATAAATAAAAATGAACCCAAATCAATAAAAAGATGGACTGGTGAATGAATAGTGGGATGGATAGGCAGATAAGTGAAAGAAAAATGTTAATGGTAAAACTTGGGTGGTGATTATACTGGTGCTCATTGTAAAATTCTTTCAACTTTCTATATGTTTGAAATTTTCCTTAAAATATTTTTAATATTTAAAAGTCATTTCATAATCCTTTCAACTTTAAGACTCATTAAGAAAAAGAATCAGCAAGTGTTTCAAAAGAGCTTGAACCATAATCATGAAGTCATCTCATTGCTTGTTCATTTTAGTATTTATAAAAATTCATCAGAATATTTAAGACTGGATAAAACTATTGTTAAACTAATTAAATGGATAATTTATTCATCCACTCCTTCATTAATTCCACAAATGTTTGTCAAACACTAAGTGCCATCTTTTTTTAAGATTTATTTATTTTCCCCCACCCCCACCCCCACCCCCTCGTTGTTTTACACTTGCTGTCTGCTCTCTGTGTGTTCTTCTGTGTCTGCTTGTTTTCTCTTTAGGCAGCACTGGGAACCGATCCTGGGACCTTCCAGAGTGGGAGAGAGGCACTCAATCTCTTGCACCACCTCAGCTCCCTGGTTTGCTGCATCTCTTGTTGTCCCTTCTCTGTGTCTTTTTTTGTTGCATCATCTTGCTGCACCAGCTCTCTGCGCGGGCCAGCACTCTGTGCAGGCCAGCTTTCCTGCATGGGCTAGCACTCCTGCATGGGCCAGCATTCTGCACGGGCCAGCTCTCCGTTCAGGTGAGCTCACCATTCACCAGGAGGCCCCAGGAATCAAACCCTGGACCTCCTATATGGTAGACAGGAGCCCATGTTTCTGGGGAAACATCCATTTCCCCATATGTTTCTAAATGCTGAGGAAGAAAGACAATTGTAATACAATGTGATATATATTAGGGGCTACAGAAATATGGCAGCCAGCGCATTTTTTGGACCATGAGAATGACAGCGATTTGCCAGATGTAGTACAGGGAGGAGAAAGCTCATACCAGGCTGTTGAAAAGTTGCATAAGTAAGCTTACAGTACATAAACTTTATTTAACAGCTAAAAGAAAATTAAATATTTAGAATAATTGCTTCTTGATATGACAAATTATCTAAAATAAATATGCATACATTGGAATCCCTGCTTTTACTGCCTTATATACTGCTTTCAGATGTTTCTGCAATTGTTTCAGTTACAATATAATCTAGGTGTCACTTGTTCACCACTGAACCCCAGCTGCATTTAGTTCATGTTAAATAATTAAAAGCATGTTCCCATTTGATTGCAGTATTTCTTAAGGATATTTTTACATAACAAGTTTTACCTGGAACTCAACGCTGGAAAGTACTGCTCTACAGTCTTGAAACAGCAAGAGTGAATGCCCCAGAGTTAGAAAGGTTTCCTACGGTAGCAGCAAATAAAAGTGCAAACTCTCTTATATAGCAACTCAAGTCAATATAAAGTGCATAAAGGACAAATATCAAAGTATCACTTAAATTATCTAAATTTTACTTAGATATTTTTTAAGTTTTACATCTTTCTTTTTATGGCATGCGGATGGTTTTATTTCCTTTGGTGAGAGGTTTGCCTCATAAAACAAGCAAAATTCTAATATATGTGAATTTACTTCAATCTATCTTATTTTACCATCTGCAAAATGTGGATATCACTATCTCACATGCTTAATGTGAGGATTAAATGAGTTTTTTTTTAAATGAAAAGGAGTGTGCTTAGTGTTTAATAAATAGCAGTAAATTAGTAATAAAAATATTTACACATAAACACACAATTACACAGAGGTAACCTTTTTTATGTGGGCTGGAAACTGACAAAGAGGGAGGTGGGCCAAGATTCATCTTATCTTTTGAGTTTCGTTATAGAGCCCGAACTCTCGGTCTCATTGCATTAGTGACCACTTCAATGTCATGATAGTTTTTCATTTGCTCCCTTTCAGATCCAAACTCCTTACTTCACTGCTCACCCAAGACTGGCACACTTTACAGAGTTCACTAGCAAAGACCTTAGAATTCTGTTATCATTTATCTATTAGTGGCTGAAAATAGATATGTCACTGGACTTTCACCTCAAATAATCCTCTAAAAAATTCCCAGTGGCTAAGTTGGGCCAGAGGATCAGACTCAAGAGGCTATTATATTTGTTTCAAACCATTTTCTACAGGTGGTTTCAAATGATCACTAGGTTGAATGAAATATTTTGTTCTGAGGGACTTTGAAAAAGTCAGTTAGGAAAGGTAACATTAGGGTAGTTTTTAAGACTGCACAGTGCATTATGAAAGAAAAAGAGGAACATTCAGACATTTGAAAGAAAAGAGAATTCTAGGATAAAAATAACCTCATTAGAAAATGGCATTTCATGTGTTAGTACATAAAATAATGACTGTTACTATTTAAATAGAAAACTACATTATCACTTTGAAATAGAAGTGAGAATTTGAAGTTAAAACTCTGAGATGAAATTAACTAAGCCACGTCAAAAAAAAGAAAAAAAAAAAAAAGTCTTAAACAGAAAGGGGCATTTCTACACAGAGTGCCAGGTCAGTAAATTTGGGGACAACCTTGCAAAATGCTTTTTACTACTGATTAGCTTATTAATCTCCATGTTATGTTCCCAATCTGCAAAAAATAAAAATAAGTATGTCTGGTATTTAGATTAAATTATAAATCTAGCCCAACATATCATAAAGATTAAAAGATGGTTAAAGCTTCTTTAATATCATAAAAGCAAATACAGAGCATAAGGCTCAGTTCTATTACGCCAGTTCATAACACTGACTTTTTTTTTTCATGAACTATATTGAATTTAAGATATAAGTATGAAACATTTTGCTGGAATGCTAATTATACTCATTTAAAATCTAAGTGCTATTAGTACTTATTTTCACCTTTTCATCCTCATTATGTGTTCTTGATCCAAGTGTAGACTGTGTAGCAATTACACACTGCTCTCATTAGCTAAGTCCTGTCAGCAGATTGGGTGCACTTGAATCTTCGTGTTGCTCTTTTTTTATTTTGAATATTCTAAGAGAGTGATTTTCTTTATTGTTCCCTTAGCATATTTCAATCTTAGAGAAGATGACAGAGTAATTAGGACCTTATTTAGCAACTAAGTCATTCTCTCTTCCCTGTCTAAAAAAAATAGATTTGCTGTTTCTTATCTAAATGAGAGACACATAAGGCAATAGAAAATGAATGCTGAATATATCAAAAGAAAATAGAGGTTTCAATAATAAATTTTTAAAGTAATAGGGACTAGGAGAAAAATTTTGATATAAAAGTTTGATTTTTATATATTAAAAATATAAATATGTGTATGATTTTTATATAATTATAAAAATAATCAAGTGACTCCTTTAAGAAACCTTTACAAGATGATTAGTATATGAAATAAACAAACTGTCAATTGAACACTAGAAGAGGAACTTTTTTGGGAAAAAGAGTAAAATCTGCATTTAAAAAAATTTTTAATGCTTTGATACAGTACCTTTCTAAATAAATGGACTGGTGCCTAACAATTTTCTTTTCACCCCAAAATAATCCTATTCTGCTTTACTGATAATTTGCTTTATTTTTAAACTAGATCAGCACAAAAAGTTTAAAGGAAGACTCTCCAAAGTACCTAAAAAGAAGCCAAGAAAAGCTAACCCACAGATGAAATCACTATACCACGTTCCCAAGACTGTAAAATGTAAAAGTGCATTACTATATTACCACAACCAAATACGTACATATTCCCTACTTGAACAACTTCATATCTTCCATGAATTGTTCTTTCATTTTCCGCAGGTATCTATAAAGCAGAATAGTTCCCGATTTTAAAAAGAAAAGAATGAAAAGAAAGGAAGAGTGTAAAAATAAAACACCAAGTGCTTTGACAAAGTGTTTAATAAAACATGGATATATGTATGGATGTATGGATGTATGAATGGATACAAAAATATAGATGAACAGATGCTAAGAAGGATAGATGAATAGATGAGTAAGGTGGTTTCTAGCAAAGAAAAGAACATGTAATCTTTCCTTCCTCCTTCCACTAAGCAACACTTACAGTAGACATTCTTAATCTGGGAGTTGTCTATGAGCTTCAGGAGGGAATTGGGAATCTCTGAGAACTGTAAGGAAGGGATGCATGTGGATAAGGATACATGCATGCATGCGTGTGAGTGAGAGAGGATTTTGGGTTCACGTCCCCTCATTCACTTATTCTGAGGTATGGATTAATAGTTTTTTTTTTAATTATCATGACCTAGAAAAGGGTAAGAACCACTATTGTAAAGAATTTCTGAGCAAGATGGGCCATACCAAGTAGCCTTGTCAAAGTTTGAAAGCTATGCTAAGAATTTCAAGAAAACATACCACAATCTAAAAGCCTGGGTACTCAGTTAACCACAGAATCTTAGCAAAAGAGTTTCAAAATTACATTGTTTACAATTTTTTTTTGAATGAAATTAAAAGCCCAAAGGGGATGGCTTACTCTTAATAAGACAGCAGTTAGGACACAAAAGGTTCTCACTTATCAGCATTCAGTACTTTCTGAGGGAAAAATTCTTAACAGGAGGCCTGACCCTCCACAACATGCCTTAAAAAATAGCATGCAGATGCAAAGAATTATCTTTCTCTTTAATAGAGTACACATGCAAAAAATGCCCCTTCTTCCCAAGACGATTACCAGAGCCTTTTCCCCTGTGATCAAAAGAAGAAAGGCCTGAGTGGAAAGCACGAAACCCACTCTGGACAAGCAGATTGGACAAGCAAGCTTTCCACACGTAGACTAGAGAAGCTTCGGCACTCAAAGGTGGATGTAGGCATCATTCCTGAATTTACAGAAGCAGGATACTACATGTTCAGTAGTATCCTGAAGTAATAAAAGCACTGAAATTTAGCTTTAAAAAAAAAAAGTCAGCATACCATCCCTGACTTCTTATCAAACATCATCCTTTTACAATGGCCCAGAAGAATTAAGTAAAAGATTTAAAGATTGATTCACAACTAATTGAACTCCAACCTAGATGAAACAGGCTGTGTTTCTTAAATTGAGACTCCAACAGCTAAATTTTGCCTTTCAAAACATTAGAACTGTAAAGAAATGATACTTTCCCAGGAATCCCTTTGAGCTTTTCACAAACATTTATCATGTTGCCAAGTAATTTTATAAATTTCTTTATTGGACATATCAGCTTGCACTTTGAGAAGTGCACACCAAAGAATCAAAGTCACAGCAGGAGAAGGGCAATATGGAATTGAAGAATTATGCCAGACCAGAACAAATTAGAAAACTTGCAGTTTTGGCTCCAAAAATACCTGGATGAATGTGTGTTCCTGGGAAAGAATAATCACAATATAATTACCATTAAGTGGTTATTGCCATATACATGCAAAGCAAACATAAGGAAACTCATTATATTCTTTATTCACTCTGCTTCTTGTCTATCTGGTTTTTATCTCATAAATTATACAAAGCTCTATTTTGGACCCTGACTAGAACATCATAATTGGAAGGAAAAAAAAAGGGGAAAACAGAAGAATAAAAAAGGATCTTGAAAGTTAAGAACAAGTTAAGAAAACTGATTTGATATTTCCAGTTTCTGCAATGTGCCACCTGAATAAGCTAAATGACATATGTCTGAAAATTACTGCTATGGAATCTAAAATATAACAAACACTCAAAAATTATTCTTCCTTTCTTTCCTAATAGAAAAAAGCACAAAAATTTATAAAATTTTAGAGAAACCTAAAAATATCAACTATGACTTTTAATAACACGATCCAATACTTTTTTCAAAATCTGTTTTATAATAGATGTATAGTTCTGAGAGTATTGCTGCTAGTCTACAAAGGAGGTAAATGCAGGTAAAATTCTTGTACTTTATACCAAAACTTCCTTAATTTACTGGATACCATTCTCAATCCTCAAGCCAAAATCCTTACTTAAGCCAAGTAACATTAATCACTTAGAAAAATACTGGGAAAAATGACGAATAAACATTTCTTACGATATCTAAGTAGGATAACCAAGTATCACCCCAGATGTTGGGAGCACAAAACAAGAACCTTTACCAGGTCACGAATATGTGTTTATTGTTTTCTCCTTCCTCCGGGGCAGTAAACAGAGAATAGACAGTATTGTTTAAATATACTGTATACCCTTTTACCTTGAGGACAAAATTGCTCCATCTCAGTAATAGATATTACACATTCAGCACTCCAAGGTATATGGCCAGGATTATAGCCCTTTTGTTATATCTAACAAAATCCAAATAAACCAAGAGAGAAAATACAATACATGGTAATGCAATAGCCATCACTCACGCACTTTGTAATTTCTCACTGGAAAAGGAAATTGTTGTGTACTCATGAGCAAGTCATCTTGCTTGCTGAGTCTCAATCTTCTCATATATAATAACAGTATTTTACTTATTAGATGTGTTAATCTGTAAACTCTTTGTAGGCAAGGGCTATGGTACCATAACACTCACCCGTAACAGGTGGCTAATCAGAATGCAGGATTGCAAAGCTTTCTCTCAGCATACTTACTCTTCAATTCTATAATTTTTAAATCTGATATCTAGGTGGATAGGTCATAAAATGTGGTAGAATAAAAGGGTGAATAGGTACATTTTTTTTTAATGATAGTATTAATAGTAAGCTATAAGAAAAATCAAACACCTTGTCACAGTTGAAGATTAGCTGAAAAATATCTGGATTTATCATTTGGGTTACTATATCATTTGGGTTATTATCCTTTCATAGAGGATCCTCAAGATTGAAATTGAGATATGAGAACAATTTAAATCAGTTAAATCTTAAAATCGTTTTTTGATAAATATAATCATTTCCAAACTTTCATTACCCATTTTATTAAACATATTTGCCTCCATCATACTTCACCAAAACTCTACCAAAAACCCTATTTCTAAATTTTATAGAAAACTCCTAGAAGTATAGTTTCTCCTTCAGAAGTAATTGCCTTTTATTGCTTTGTTTTTTCCAACTAAGAGATTCATGGGCTGTCTAACCATAATTTAAAATAATGATAAAATCAAAACTTACCCAATTCCTATTTTAAAATATTTAGACTCTTTGGGCAATAAAAGAATTAGTACTTAGAAATTCACATTTGGGCACTCTATCTTAAAACAATGTTCCAAAATATAGAAAAAGCCGTAAAATATCACAGAATTATATAAGCAAAACACTGGAAAGAACCAAAAATTTTTAAAAGAAGGGAATGATTACATAAATTGTGGCATAACCACTTGATCTTCTATTTTGTAGCCATTTAAAATGATGGACAGAAAAAACAAGTAGCAGCATCAAAATCTTAAAAAAA
>JAQZBX010024384.1:0-30205 GCA_029593785.1 Cabassous unicinctus
AAAAAAAAGATATTATCCTAAGAGTAGGGAATGCTGAGAGTAGTCATCTGGCCAATAATACTGAGCCATAAAGCAGTGTTGAACTGAACCCTTTCCCCCCTCTAATTCCATCTCTTTAAGACAGTACTAACAGCTTGGTAAATATCCTTCCACATGTTACTATTTTTATTCAAACCTGCGTACCATATAAGTGACTAGGGGCAGTCTTTTTTATTTTTATTTATTAACAAAGATGTGTTCATACCATAAATATTACACTGTAATTTGCCTTATTCACTCAAGGATATAATGGACATCTTTCCCGGTAGGTGCAAGGAACTTGCTAGCTCTTTTTGGTGGCATAGGTTGGATGTTCCCCACCACTCCTCTTTTGATGGATCTTCAGATTTCCATGCTGTTTCAAACAGCACTATAATAAAGTCAGTGGATGATAGATACTTGCCATTATGTAATTCTGATTTTATTTCTGTAGAATAGAGTCCTAGAAATGGAATTGCCTAAAAGATTGTACAATTCATATTCTCATCAGTACTATATGTATTGGATATTACCAATCTTTTGAATTTTTGTCAATATGATGCTTCCCTCACCAAGAAGTATAATTGTTATAATTTGTATTTCCCTGAATCTAAGAAGTAAGTTGAACTTTTTCACATATCATTTCTCTTTTTTGAATTGTCCTTTCTTATCTTTTGCTATCTTTTTATTGCTGTGTTTTGCGTTTTTGTTACCAAGCTATAGGATTTCTATGTTTAAAAGAGATAATAGTTCAACAGTAACACAGAGCCTGGAACTTATCCTATCCCCAAAAGGCATTAACTTTGTTATATGAACATTCTGTCATGTGTATTGCAAATATTTTTCTACAGCTCATCATCTTTTGAATTGTTTACAGTGTCTTTTGTCATACAGAAAATATTAAATTTTATGAATGCAGATCCATCTTTTTCTTTTATGTTTTTGGGATTCCCATCTTTGCTATTCTCAAACTAATCTCCTAAATTTTTTTCTCCTAATTTCTTCTAATTTTTAAGCTTTTATTTATTTTTACATTTATATCTTTATATTTAGATCAAGAAATGTAAATGAGATTGTATATAGTAGATATCTAATTTTTTTCCATTGAGACAGTCATTTTGCTGAAAGTATTTATTTAATAATCTAAGTTTTTATAACAATTATGAATGGGATTAAAAGAATTTTTTAAATTTCCATTTCTAACTGCTATAGCTAGTGAGATAGGTAGGCAGATAGTTATAGATGTAAATAAAGATGGATATAGATATATATCTATTTCAATATTATTATCTCTATAGATCTATAGATAGAGATCATTGATTTGGGTCTTTTTATCTTGAATTCAGAAACTAGATATCACTATTATTTAATATTTGGAGATTTGGGTTAATGCAATAAACTAAGGAAATGAAATAAAAAGTTATTACTTATTTGTAAATAATCTGTTATGTTTAGGTAACTTCCTTCAATTTTTCCTAGACTTTTCATTTAAAATGGCTGCTGAAATTTATTAGATGTTTCTTTCAGCATTTATTGTCATAATAAAATGATTTTTCTCCTTTAATTTTCTGATATCAAGAATTACACTGATAGGTTTCTTAACACTGACCTGTCCTTACATTACTGGACTTTCTTGGTAAAGGTGGATTATTATTCTTTAAAGTAAACTTCTAGATTCAACTTGGTTATATTTTATTTAGAGTTTTGCATCTTAATTATTAGTTAAACTTGCCTAGTATTTTCTGTTTTGTATATTATCTTCTTCAGACTGGATAATGCAAGCTTTGTAAAATAAATTGATAACCTAACTATCTTCTTCTACAGTCTGAGATAGTTTGACATTGGACTTATCATTCAATGAAAATTAGATAGAAATCAGCTAGGAAAGCAATCTGGGGCTGACATTATTTTAAATGATTGACATTTAAAGTGTCTTACATTATTTAAGTCTGTTCAAGTGTGTTACCTCTTTTTGAAATTTATTTCTCTAAGTTCACATTTGCCAAACATTTGCACATGATGCTCTTATATTTTGGTAGCCCTTTCCTTTTCTGGGTTCTGTTTCTTTTTTCAGTAGTAATAGTGTGTGATTTTGTTTTCTTCTTTTTTTTTTTTCCTTAATTATGCTTTTCAACTTAGTCTTTTCAAAGAACTTACTTGTTTTTTTTTCCAGCTATACTGAGGTATAAAATTGATGCATAATAAACTGCATATTCCAAATGAACAATTTGATGAGTCTTGATATATGTACATCTATGAAACCATCACCATATCAAAATGAATTTATCATTTTGATTTTTTTAGTTTTCCATTTCCTTAATTTCAGATTTTATTGTCTATCCTATTTTTGTATGTGCATATTTTATTCTTTTCTTAGTTCCTTAAATGGAAGTTAGCTCATTTATTTTCAACCTTTATTTGTAAATAGCTAAATAATTTAAGGTTATATTAAACTCATGGTATTTTGTCAAAACTATATAAAGTTGACAGCAACAAGACACTATAAATCCTCACTCATTGTCTCAATTCTGTTTGCTGGGTCCCATTGCCACAAAAAGTGGTGTCCTAATTTCATCACTGAAATCCCTGAAAGGCACCTCTGCTCAGATCCCAGTACAGACAGTCCATCTGCAAAGATTTTAGGTAGCTGATACCAGTGTGGTATAGCAGAAAACACCCTGAACCTGGAGAGTCAAGACTCTAGGTCCATCTCGTGCTAGAATTGTTCAGGCAGAGGCCAGAGGTTCTGGAGCATAATGGAGAAAGCACTGGACATGACTGAGCTCTGTCTCTAACCAGCTGAATAAATTTAGCTAAGTTATTCAACTGCTCTGAGCCTATTCACTCATCGGAGGACGAGGCCCACCAGGTGGTCACAGAAATCAAATGGAATAGGATGGAAAGTGTTTGGAAAAGAGCAAAAAGGTATATAAATGTGAGGTGGGACAATCATTGTCATCATGGTAAGCTCTCTCACAGAGCATGCCACTCTCTGGCCGTGTCCCACTGCCTGCCGTGCATCCCACTGCAGCCCTGTCATCTCAGAACCTAGAGAGACCAGAGACGCTAGACCAGAGACCAGGATTTACAGAGTGAAAAGGGGCAGTTGTGGGGAGGATTCAAGTCCACCATGCAGCCTCATGAGCCCTTGGCCACCCCAGACTCTTCAACCTGTCTCCTTTGCTTCCCAGCACCATGAGTGTGGAGGACGATGCCAAGTGGCTTCAGTGGGTGACGCACCAGTTTGAGGTCATTGCAGGAAAAGACCGGGAGATCAACCTGCAAGAATTCAAGGCAGCCCTGAAAGTGAAAGAGGCAAGTGTCTACCCCAGAAGTAGGGGCTCTGCATTTACATTTTAGAGAGGAAAAGCAACCTTGTTCTCAAACCACAAGGCCTTACAAAGTGGGGAAAGGGAAACTCCCCAGGGTTCCTCCAGGCTTGAGGCCCCACCTTTAACTAGGGCTGGGAAGATGTTTCTGTTTCACCACTGGGTCCCTCCTATCCCCTTTCCTGGCAATGGCCTCCTGTGGGCTCAAAACAACACGTGAAGTTGGAAATCAGCAGCTTATTAAATCTTTAGAAACACTGCACTCACAATTTCCACTAATGGGCATAGCAGATGCTGACAATTTTCCTTCTTAGAAATAAACTTTTCAATGGGTTGTATCCGTTAATGGATAGGATGAGCTCTGTGTGCACTGTCACACCATTCCCTGTCCTCTCTCGGACTCCTAGGTCCCCCACCCATCCCCATAACAGCCTGCGCACCCTGGCAAGCAGGGGCGGCATTAGCAGAGCGGTGGGAGGAGGGAGCCTGCAGATGCCAACCTCTCTCCGAATTATCCTGCGGGCTGACATCAGGTGCAGCCTGTGTCATTGATAGGGGCTAGATGGTGAGCACTGGAGCGCCCCTATTTGGCACGAGTGGACCCACGGATAGTGCACAGAACTCTAAATACCACACCTCTTTCCATAGCAAATATGGGGAAGAGAAAAAAAGGCCTGTTCTGTCTAGTGACATATTCCTATAAAAACAGGAAGCTGTAAAACATTCTAAGATAAAGGCCATTTAGGATGCTAAAGAGTGATAAAGGCATTATCTCAGGGAACCAGGGGAAGAAATGTGCAGCCAAGGCAGGGCTCACTACCCCCACCTCATACTTGTGACTTCTCAGGCTTTTGTTAAATCAGACACTAAAGGCCTGTAAGCTCCTCCCCCTGCCTCAAGGGGAACATCCCAGGGCTCCTCAGGCCTGTCTGTGGTCTGTCTTGTTAATTTCTCTTTCCAGTGCCTAATACCCGGCCTGGCAAAGAGGGACTGTAGAGTATATGATTCTTGAATGATGTATGAATGGATGAATGAACGAACGAATGAACGAATGAGTGACTGAACTGGGACTTAAGAAAAAGCCTATAGGCTATAGGCAGCCTAGGAACCATGAAGGGAAGGTGGCATATACTACGAGTCCTTCCTAGATTCACTTATCCCTTGGGGTGACCCTGGGAATAGCTTGCAGGAGACCCTCTGGCTGACCCTTTCCCCATGTTGAGTAAGGGACCACCAGAGCTTTGGACTGCAGGGCAGACAGGGGTGATGGTGTGTGAGGGCAGAGAGCATACACAAATTGCCAGGCCCAGGGGACTAAAGGGGGCCTAGGGCCCAAACACAGATCCAGCCTTGCTGAAGGGACCTGAGCATTTCTTCCTCGGGAGCCCAGACTTGCTCCCCACCAGGCCTGATGGGCATGGGCACTGCCCCACAGCGTGGCCTCGTGGGTAGGTCGCTTTCTGGGTTCAGGCACCTAGATCCCGAATTCCACCACCTCTCGGTCCCCACCCCACCCCCACACATGTGGAGACAGTGAATGAAATCAAAGCCGAGGCCCTGTGGCCACACTTGTGTCTCCTGCCCTTCTCTGGCCAGTCCTTCTTTGCTGAGCGATTCTTTGCCCTGTTTGACTCCGATGGAAGTGGCACCATCACCCTCCAGGAGCTGCAGGAGGCGCTGACCCTGCTCATCCACGGCAGCCCCATGGACAAACTCAAATTCCTCTTCCAGGTGTACGATGTCGATGGTAGGGGCTTGTCCTGGCCACGGGCTGGGGGAGGGAGGGATGGGATTCAGGGAGCAGGGGACAAAGGGAACAGGCCCGTCTCAGTGAAGTGCCGCCTGACCTTCCACGGTCCAGCCCAGGACTGTTCTCAAGGTGATGCTGACAGTTCTCTCCCTCGGTGCCCCCCCCAACCCCTACTCACCCCCACCCCACGCCCAGGTTCTCTCCCTCTGATTCCTACCCACCTGCTGGGTGTGGGGAGGAGAAGAGTGGGGGGTGTCAGTCCCCTGTGGGGCTTCTGGCCCAGGAGACAAATGCCCTTGATTCAACTCAGCATAAGCCAGAATTTTCTTCAGTTCTTTTCTATGTTAGGAAAAAACAAATTGCTTTATTGCTTTCTCCTTATTATAATAATATTATAAGCTCAGTGTGAATGTTCTAAACAATGCAGAATGGTAGAAAGAAGAAAGGACAAATCACTCAGAACGTTTTGCTATACTACCTTCTAATGTCACAGACACACACTCCACACACACGGTTTTCAAAAAACAAAAATGGAGTTATACTATTCACACGGCCTTTCTTCACTAAACAATATAAACATTTTTTCCATGTAAGAACATATCAATTTATAGCATCATTTTCAGCAGCTGCATCGTATTCCACTACAGGTATGTGATCATATGTGCTACACCCCCTAGCCTGAGAAGGAGCACAGACTCTGAGGACAGGCTACCTAGGTTCATATCTCAGCTCCACCGCTTCCTGAATGCGTGACCTTGGGCAAATTACTTAATTTTTCTGTCCCTCAATTTCTTTGCCTATAAAATGGGAATGATAATAATAGTACCTACTCTAGGGTTGATATGAGGATTAGATGAGGTCACTTATGGAAAGTGCTCAGAACAATGCTCAGGACAGGATGCACCCTTTAAATGTGTCAGCCATTATGACTGCTTTTCTAAACTCCAGTTTGGAGAAATCTACTGTTTCCCATTTTTGACATTATAAATAACACTGCAGTGAACATCCTGTTTTGTACATCTTTGGCGATTTGTTTGATTATTTTCTTAGCATAAATTCCTAGAGAGGTTTATGTTACATATTCGGGCAGGAAATTACAAAACGAGTTTTTAATAGTAAAAGCAGCAAAAAAACGGAATAAACACACATAGTCTAAGAGGCCTATTACAGCCAGTTTCCTGTTGGCGGCCACAGACTTGGCTTGTTCACTCTGACTTCGAGGGCTGGCCAATCTTCCCTTGGCACTGGGGACCCACCCACCACAGCCCCTTCCCCAGTTGCAGGGCCTCTTCTAGGTCCCATAGGCTCCTTCCTCTGTGACACAAACACCTTCTCAGCTCACACATCTAGATTCCTTGAGGCAGGGCCAGACCCTTTGGGGTGCCAGCCAGAGCTAGGACTGCACCTCTTCTTCAGAGGGCAGAAGACCCAGTCTATTCAGACACCATTTCCCTGGAAAGAGCAATATGTTCGCTAGCCAACGAAGACAGGACAAAGAGCGGGGAGGACAGGAGGAACAGAAGGAACTGGGAGGAATGACTGTTTGCCTTTTATTAGGACATAAATGCCATTTCCTCATTTTTTATCCCCCAAAAGCTCTAAGCAGAGGAAAAAAGACAGTATTTGAAGAGATCGTGGGCAGTGGGAGAAAACTGAAAGGGGACCGGGGAGGACTTCTGACAATAGCATCGCCTGCTTCACGGTTGTGTAATGAAAGCAGGCTCCTCCGTACAGGCTGGTCTAAAAGCTGCTTGCAGCTCAGGGGTCTCTGGAGGCCTGGAATCGCTGAGGGGCGTCACAGGATTGGGTTTGCATTCTGAAAAGCTCCCTCTAGCTGCAGACCTGCTCCTGGGCAAGGCCCTCTGCTCTGTGGGGTTTCTTAGCTTCCACACCCGACTTAATGCAGCCAGACCTCATTCCTGGAACCCGCTCCCTAAGTTGACTGTCCCCACTACGTGGGTGGTTGACCAGGCTGCTTCCTGGACATCTCCTGTAGGCTCCACCCCAGGCTCCATGGGACCCTTGTCCCTGCTTTCCCATCACCAAGCTTTGCTCACACCTGGGTCTAGCGCTGACCTCAGATGGAGAGGCTGGTCTGTGACAGGAGGAAGAGGCACACACACCTCCGCCTAGTGGAGGAAGACAGGGAAGGGCAGGTGAATGGAGGTTTGTAGTTTTGCGGCAGGAGCTAGAAGGCTTCCCTTCCAATGGCTTGGTTTCCTCGGAGTCAGGTAAGGGAGGATCAGAGACTGGATGGGCACGGAGGTGGGAAGTGGTCCTGTCAGTGAGTAGGACAGTGACATGAGAAAACTGCTAGGCAAGCGGAAGGCCTTGCTATGGTTGGAGATAAAAACTTATGGCTCTTTTGGGTACTTTTTTTTTTTTTCAGCTAGGCTCGTTTAGCTGCCTTGGTACAGGAAGGGAGAAAACAGGCATTTGGGTTCACCCAGGGATTGGATATTTTTTAGGGTCAGTGGGATAGACGGACAGGAGGACAAGGAAAGAGAATGTGTACATTAGAGTGAACGTGAAGGAGAACTATGGATTTGAAATTGGCCAAGGAGAGAATAAAGCTGTTTGGAGGAGAGGGAGTGAGGGGGTAGGGGAAGGATGGGCATTCTGGATGAGGTCAGAAACCTGTTGCCAAACAGGACAGGAAGTGTGGCCAGAGAGTGGTACGTTAGACTCTGGATTGTGGGATGCACATAGACTTTGGCATGGGCCCAATGACAATCACAAATCTAATACCAACTTCCATTCATATGCAGTCACCTTCTTCCAGATACTGTGTTAAGAGCTTCACAGTTATCTGTAATCCTTGAACCTAGTTCTGAAAGGGAAGAATTATCATCTCCATTTTATAGATGAGCAAAGTGAAGTTCACTACCCTAAGGGACCTAGCCCAACATCACACAGTAATGGGCAGAGGCAGGGATGCTACCTCAGGTGTGTCTGTTTCCAAAGCAGGCCCAGAAATCATTAATCCTGGGCCCTACTGCTCATGAAAAATTAAAATACATACAGAAAAAAAAAAAAAAATTACCCAAATCTATCAGTTGCTAGTTTTGGCTTCCTTTCACACTTAACCATCCATGTTCAACTAGGTTACATGGCTGGGCTCAGTGCCCAGGTGTGGCCCTTCTCTGGACAACATCCATGAGCAAACAGTCTGATATAAGTTGGGAAACAACAGGAAATCCCCCTCACCCCCATCCCATATACAATTTGCCGCTGACTAATTCAGGCTCCCTTTACAGCTTCACAGCTCCCTTCACAGCTCCCTTTAGATTAAGCAAGCAATTTTCTGGGCAGATAGTTTTGGAGGTTGGGTGTACTTAAAGAGGAGGCTGCAGACTCTGAGATGTTCATTTTGATGACCTAGGCAGTAGGGAGCCATGGAAGGTTTTTGAGCTGGGGGTGACATTTTTCCCTTTGGTTGCTTGTGGTATATACCCCAAACTGGAGTTAATTGGCAGATAGCTAGGGGTGGATGAACAGGAAAAATCACTCATTCCACTTCACCCGATGCGAAGTGTGTGCAGGGCAGGGAGAGGCTGCAGGTACAGAGTTGGGTGCTGGGGCGGGTCCCCACGGGTCCCCACCCCACCCAGCTCCATCCACCTCGGGCAGGCAGCGGCTCTATCGACGCGGACGAGCTGCGCACCGTACTGCAATCGTGCCTGCGCGAAAGCGCCATCTCGCTGCCGGATGAGAAGCTGGACCAGCTGACGCTGGCGCTCTTTGAGTCGGCCGACAAGGACTGCAGCGGCGCCATCACCTTCGACGAGCTCCGCGAGGAGCTGGAGCGCTTCCCTGGTGTCATGGAGAACCTGACCATCAGGTACGGCCGGGTCTCGGGCACAGTCACTGGCTGGCCGCCTAGGACCCCTCCGCACCGGTGTCACGGCCACACTCCAGGCCGGAAGGGTGAACGGAACGCACCCGCGGGCCCTCCTAGCCCCGTCTCGCGCCAGCCCACCCTCGCCCATTCCACCCAACCCCAACCTGGCCCAGCCCCAGCACCGCGCAGCCTCGTACCGCCCCAGCCTCGCCCCACCCGCCCCAGTCCAGCCACCACAGTCACGCGCAGCCGGGTTCCGCCCAGTCCAGTCCCACCCCCTTTCTCATAAGGGGCAAAGGTCTGTCTTGCAGGGCAGCTTTTGTCACGCCTCCATTTTCTGCAATTTCGCTTCAGAAACAAAGCACAGTATCCAGGACCTACTACGCGCTGGGCACTTGAACATACACCCGGGCATTTATGCAATACCCATTTTACAAAAGGACACTGAAGCTGGGAGGTGAAGTGACTTGCCTAGGACCAAGCAGATAATTAGCAAAGGCAGTTATATATTCGTTATTGGTTCAGCAGATGCTGTATGCCAAGCACTGTTCTGAATCATGGCCGTATGACAGTGAATGAGGTCTCGGCCCCCCCCCACCCCGGGACTGCATTCCAGGGAGAGAGGTGTAATTTATACCAACCAACAAAAATATAAATTAGAGCAATACAAAATCGACAAGGGTTATGTAGAAAATAAGTAGGGTGTGATGACACACGCAAGCATGTCTGACTCCAAAGCTCTGAATTATGTCGGGTTTGCAGGCTTTTGTTTTGTTTTGTTTTGTTTTGTTTTGTTTTGTGGGACTGGGGACGGGAATTGAACCCGGGAACTTGTATGTGGGAAGCCGGTGCTCAACAACTGAGCCACATTGGCTCCCCTGAGTTGGATTTTTCATTTGTTTTGCTTGTTACTTTTATTTCTTTTTATTTTTCTTAGGAGACACGGTGAACCTAACCGGAACCCTCCCAGTAGGGGCTCAACTGCTTGAGCCACATCTGCTCCCTGTTCGTTCTTTTTATACAGTAATTTTCTTGTGGATTATTTACCACAACACGTCTCAGCTTCCTTGATCCTTTTCGATGGCATCTTTTTAAAGGGAAGGAGAGAATAAAAATAGCCATGGCTGAGGCATCAGACAGACCAGAGTCAATCCCAGCCCCACACTTTAGGGCTGTGTGACTATGAGCAAGTTACTTGACTTCTCTGTTTTCTAGAGTAAAAGGAAGCCGGCCTGTTTGCCATAAGGCTCCAAAGACTTGGTTAGGTGCTGCAGGAGATGGGATTCTCGGTTCGGGCTGCGGTGGTCCCCACGCCCTGCGCGGATTCTTCCCCTCTCCAGCCCGCCCCCTGCCCACGCGTCTCAGCGCAGCCCGCCTCTCTCGCAGCGCCGCCCACTGGTTGACACCCCCCGACGCCCGGCCCTGCCCGCGCCGCCCGCGCGCGCTGACCTCAGCTTACTGGCACAACTCCCGCAGCCAGCTGCTCTGCCTGGCCACCTACGTGGGCCTCCACGTGCTGCTCTTCGCGCTGGCGGCCAGCGCGCACCGGGCCCTCGGCGTCAGTGTCATGGTGGCCAAGGGCTGTGGCCAGTGCCTCAACTTCGACTGCAGCTTCATTGCGGTAGGGCTCCGTGGGCTTGGTACGTGGAAGGAGACAAGGGGGAGTGGTATGTGCCCCTCACAAACTAAGGGAGCCCCACCTGGAATGCCAGGGCAGGATGGCAACTTAGAGATCAGCTGAGCGGGCCGACACTTGGAGGTGGAGGCTGAGGCCCGTGGACACAAAGCCAATAAAAAAAAAAGAACATAGCTGGCATTTATTGAGCATATTTATTGTGCCAGACAGGGTGCTAAGCATTTTTCACTTGATCCTCACACTAACCTAGGGCAGGCAGAAACCAGAGAGGGAACACTTCCAGAACCCTTGAATGCCAGGCTATGGAGCTGGAATGGGATCCTCTGGGCCAGGGAGTAGTCTCCAAGCTTTTTTTTTTTTTTAATCAATTTTATTGATGCATATTAATAAAGCATAAATCCATCCAAAGTGTACAGTCAGTGGTATTCGATATAATCAATATTTGTTCATTCATCACTTCAATCATTCTTAATGCACTTTCATTATTCCAATAATAATAATAATTAAAAACAAAACTCATCACGTCTCAATTTATGCATGCTTCCCCTGCTGTACATAGCTGCTATTCTTTTTCCTTCTCTCTAGTATATTTGTATTTATATTTTATAAAAACAGTCTTATATATGCAAAATCATCCATATTCATGTTTTACATGATGTTTTACTATCTTATACAGTCCCATGTTACAGTTTTTAGCTTTCTTTCTAGTAATGTATATGACCTTAGACTTTCCCTTTCAACCATTGTCATACCATGCTAGTTACAAACACCATGATATGCTTTCACCATTTCTATTTATTTCCAAAGATTTACAAACAACCTTTTTACCAATTCTGCACAGATTAAGCCTCGGCTTTCCATTCTCTACCCTCATTCTATTTTCTGGTGACCTATGTTCTAGTTGTTAATTCCATGAGTTTACTCTATATATTTAGTTCATAACAGAGCAATCATACAGTATTTGTCCTTTTGTGCCTGGCTTGCTTCACTCAACATAATGTCCTCCAGTTTCATCCATGCTGTCATATGCTTCACAACTTCATTTCTTCTTATTGCTGCATAAAATTCCATCGTGTGTATATACCACAATTTGTTTATCCATTCATCAGTTGATGGATACCTGGGTTGTTTCTAACTTTTGGAAATCGTGAATAATGCCACTATGAACATCAGTGTGCAGATGTCTGTTCACATCTCTGCTCTCAGTTCTTCTGGGTATATACCTAGTAGTGGTATTGCTGGGTCACATGGCAAGTCTATATTCAACTTCCTTAGGAACTGCCAAACAGTCCTCCACAGTGGCTGTATCATTTTACATTCCCACCAACAGTGCATAAGAGTTCCTAACTCTCCACATCCTCTCCAACATTTACAGTTTTCCAACTTTTTATTAGTGACCAGTCTAATAGGTATGAAATGATATCTCATTGTAGTATTGATTTGCATTTCCCTAAACGCTAGTGATGTTGAACATTTTTTCATGTGTTTCTTCGCCATTTATATTTCTTCTTTGGACAGTTGTCTTTTCAAGTCTTTTGCCCATTTTTAAATCCGGTTGCTTGTCTTTTTATTGTTGAGTTGTAGGATCTCTTTATATATCATGGATATTAAACCCTTATCGTATATGTGATTTCCAAATATTTTCTCCCATTGAGTTGGCTGCCTTTTCACCCTTTTGAAAAAGTTCTTTGAGGCGCAAAAGTATTTAATTTTGAGGAGGTCCCATTTATCTATTTTTTCTTTTGTTGCTCGTGCTTTGGGTGTAAGGTTTAAGAAACTACCGCCTACCACAAGATCTTGAAGATGTTTTCCTACATTTTCTTCTAGGAATTTTATGGTTGTTGCTTTTATATTTAGGCCCTTGATCCATTTTCAGTTAATTTTTGTATAACATGTGTGATAGGGGTCCCCTTTCTTCCTTTTGGATATGGCTATCCAGTTCTCCCAGCACCAGTTGGTGAATAGACTGTTCTGGCCCAGCTGGAAGGGCTTGACAGCCTTGTCAAAAATCACTTTACTGTAGATGTGAGGGTCAATTTCTGAGTTCTCGTTTTGGTTCCACTGGCCAATGTGTCTACACCATAGTCTTTATGCTAGTACTATGCTGTTTTTACCACTGTAGCTAAGTAGTATGCTTTAAAGTCCAGAAGTGAGAGTCCTCCAACTTCATTCTTCTTTTTTAAGATCTTTTTGGCTATTCAGGGCCCCTGTATTAGTCAGCCAAAGGGGTGCTGATGCAAAGTACCAGAAATCTGTTGGCTTTTATAAACGGTATTTATATGGGGTAGAAGCTTATAGTCACAAGGCCATAAAGCGTAAGTTACTTCCCTCACCAAAGTCCGTTGCCACATGTTGGAGCGAGATGGCTTCCGACGTCTGCAAGGGTCCAGCCTTCCTCTTCCTCTCAAGGCTTCGTGGTCCCAGCTTCTTCCAGTATCAGCTGTAGGCTGCAATAAGTCTTGTCTCTCTCCTGGGGCTCATTTCTCTCCAGGCTCTGCTACTCTGTTCTTTCCACAAGGCCATCTGTAAACTATCAGGTGAACGGCTCGTCTCTCTTCCTGGGGCCTCTGCCGTGTCTAATGGAGCCTTCTCTCTTTCCTCACGTATCTGCTTCTCTGTGTATTTACACTCTGGGGCTCCAGCATTAAAATCTACAACTGTCTCCTCTGCCATGTCATTTTCTCTGTGAGTCCCTGCCCACCAAGGGGGTGGTGACTCAATGTCCTACTGATGTGGCCCAATCAAAGCTTTAATCATAATTTAATCAGGTAAGAGTGAAACCTCTGAATCCAGTATAATCTAATACACCCAGAGGAACAGACCAATTTACAAACATAATCCAATATCTATTTTTGGAATTCATAAATAATACCAAACTGCTACAGCCCCTTACCCTTCCAAAAATTTTGTTAATTGGTTTTTCTACAAAAAATGGCTGTTGGGATTGCATTGAATCTGTAGATAAGTTTGAGTAGAATTGACATCTTAATGATATTTATCTTCCAATCCATGAACATGGAATGTCCTTCCATTTATTATAGTCTTCAGTTTCTTTTAGCAATGTTTTGTAGTTTTCTGAATATAGGTCCTTTATGTCTTTGGTTAAGTTTATTCTTAAACATTTGATTGTTTTAGTTGCTATTATAAATGGAATTTTTTTCTGATTTCCTCCTCAGATTGCACATCAGTAGTGTATAGAAACACTATTGATTTTTGTGTATTAATCTTGTATCCTGCCACTTTGCTGAACTCATCTATTACTTATAGCACCTTTGTTGTGGATCTGTCAGGAGATTCTAGATATAGGATCATATCATCAGCAAATAGTGAAAGTTTTACTTCCTATTTAGGTGCCTCTTATTTCTTTAGCCTAATTGCTCTAGCTAGAACGTCTAGCACAATATTTAATAACAATGGTGACAGTGGGCATCCTTGTCTTTTTCCTGATCTCAGGAGGAAGGCTTTCAGTCTTTTACGTTGAGTGCAATGCTAGCTGTAGGCTTTTCATATATGCATGTTACCATATTGAGAAAGCTTCCTCCTATTCCTATATTTTTGGAGTGTTTTTATCAAGAAAGGGTGCTGTATTTTGTCAAATGCCTTTTCTGCATCAACCGAGAGGGTCATGGGATAGTTCTTCTTCAATTTATGAATGTGGTTTATTACACTAATTATTTTCTTTTTTTGAACCACCCTTGCATACTTGGGATAAAACCCACTTGATCGTGATGTATAATTCTTTTAATGTGCTTTTGGATTCTGTTTGCAAGTATTTTGCTGAAGATTTCTGCATCTATATTCATTAGAGATATTGGTCTGTAATTTTCTTTTTTTGTAGTATCTTTATCTGGTTTTGGTATTAGGGTGATGTTGGCTTCATAGAATGAGTTTGGTGGTGGTATTCTTTCCTGTTCAGTTTTTTGGAAGAACTTGAGCAAGATTGGTATTAGATTGTCTTTGAATGATTGGTAGAATTCACCTGTGAAGCCATCTGGTCCCAGGCTTTTCATCTTTGGGAGGTTTTTGATGACTGTTTCAATCTCTTCACTTGTGATTGGTTTGTTGAGGTCTTCTATTTCTTCTAGGGTCAGTGTAGGTGGTTCATGTGTTTCCAGGAATTTGCCCATCTCCTTTACATTGTCTAGTTTTTTGGCATACAGTTGTTCATAGTATCCTCTTATGATCTCTCTTATTTCTGCAGGGTCAGTGGTAATGTCCCCCTCCTCATTTCTGATTTCATTTATTTACATCGTCTCTCTTTTTCTGTCATTCTAGCTAAGAGTTTGTCGATTTTGTTGATCTTCTCAAAGAACCAACTTTGGGTTTTGTTGAATCTTTGTACTGTTTTTTTGTTCTCAATTTCACTGATTTCTGCTCTGATCTTTACTATTTCCTTCCTTCAGCTTGGTTTGGGATTAGTTTGCTGCTCTTTTTCTAGTTCCTCCGGGTGTGCAGTTAAACCTTCAATTTTAGCTCCTTCTTCTTTTTTAATGTAAGCATTGAGGGCTATAAAATTCCCTCTCAGCACTGACTTTGCGGTATCCCATAGGTTTTGGTATGTTGTGTTCTCATTTTCATTCATCTAAGGTATTGGCTGAATTCTCTTGCAATTTTTTCTTTGGCCCACTGGTTATTTAAGAGTGTGTTGTTTAATCTCCATATATTTATGATTTTTCCCTTTTTCTGTCCATTATTGATTTCTAGCTTCATTCAGTTATCAGAGAAAGTGTTTTTTATAATTTCAGTCTTTTAAAATTTATTGAGTCTCTTCTTGTGACCCAACATATGGTCTATCCTGGAGAAAGAGCCATGAGTGCTTGAAAAGAAAGTATATCCTGCTGTTTTGGGGTGCAATTCTCTATAAATGTCTGTTAGGTCTAGTTCATTTATCATATTATTCAAGCTCTCTGTTTCTTTATTTATCCTCTGCCCAGGTGTTCTATCCTATACTGAAAGTGGTGTATTGAAGTCTCCAACTATTATTATAGAGACATCTATTTCTCCCTTCAGCTTTGCCAGTGTGTGCCTCGTGTATCTTGGGGCACTCAAGTTAGTTGCATAAATATTTAGTATAGTTATTTCTTCTTGCTGAATTTCCCCTTTTATTAATATGTAATGACCCTCTTCATCCCTTATAACAGCTTTACATTTAAAATTCCTTTTGTCTGATATTCGTTTTGCTACTCCAGCTCTTTTTTGGGTACTATTTGCATGGAATATCTTTTTCCAACCTTTCATTTATAACCTGGTTGTGTCCTTACATCTAAGGTGAGTCTCTTGTAGACAGTATATAGATGGGTCATATTTTTTTATCCATTTGATCTGCCTATGCCTTTTGATTGGGAGTTCAAACCATTAACATTCAATGTTATCACTATAAATACATTACTTACTTCATCCATTTGTCCTTTGGCTTTCTGTTGTCATATCTTACTATTGTCTGTCTTTTTACCCTTTAATTTACACTTCTTAATAATCTTCATTTCTGCACTCTTCTCCAAGTCTTTTGCCCTTTGTTTTTCCTTACGGGCTGCAGCACCTCCTTTATTATCCCTTGTAATTCTGGTCTTTTGGTAACATATTCTGTCAGTTTTTGTTTGACTATGAAGACTTTGAACTCACCCTCATTTTTGAAGGACAGTTCTGCCAGATACATAATTCTTGGCTGGCAGTTTTTATCTTTCAGTACCTTAAATACATCATATCACTTTCTTCTTGTGTCCATGGTTTCTGATGAGAGTTTGGCACTTAATTTTATCGAGGTTCCCTTGTATGTGATGCTTTGCTTTTCTCTTGCTGCTTTCAGAATCCTCTCTTTATCTCTGATATGTGTCATTCTGAATAGTAGGTGTCTTGGGGTAAATCTATTTGGATTTATTCTGTTTGGGTGTGTTGTCCTTCTTGGATATTGATATTTATGTCTTTCATAAGGATTGAGATGTTTTCAGTCATTATTACCTCAAATATTCTTTCTGCCCCTTTTCCATTATCTTCTTCTGGGACACTGATATGTGAATGTTTGTGTGTTTCATATTGTCATTCAATTTCCTGAGACCCTTTCCATTCTTTTCTCTTTCTGTTCTCCTGTCTTTTCCAGTTCAGATGTTTTGTCTTCAAAATCACTAATTCTGTCTTCGAGCAATTCAAATCTGCACTTACGTCCCTCTAATGTATTTTTAATCTCATCCATCATGTCTTTCATTCCCATAAGGTCTGTTACTTTTCCTTGCAGACTTTCAAATTGTTCTTTATGATCACCCAGTGTCTTCTTAATATCCTTTATTCTTTAGTTATATTTTCTTTAAATTCTTTGAATTGATTTAGGAGAGTTATGTGATTATCACTGATTGTCTTAAATCCTGTATCTCTTCAGGATATTTGTTCCTTTGGCTAGGCCATCTCTTCTTGTTTCCTAGTATGGCTTGTAATGTTTTGCTGGTGTCTAGCATCTGAATATGTTAGTGAATTTACTCTGCTGGCCAATTTCTCTCTCTTGCCTATTGTTTTTTTTTTCCCACAGTTCTTTGATATTTGCTTCAACTTATTCTATGTTTTTTAAATTGCCTAGCTTAAGTTATCAAAATTAGGTCAGGGACTCACCTAATGGGGCACAGATTTTCTCCCAGGGGTCAGGATACGGAGAGAATTGCAGTTTTTGTCCATGCAATTTTCAGACTGGCCAGCAGATGGCGTTATCAGCGCCCCTTTCCACACAGGTGTTTCAGTCTTGGCTTTCCTGTGTTCCTGTGTTGAATCTCCAGAGCAGAGGTTCAAAGTGGGCCCTGCTGGCCGAATTCATTGAAGAAAATCCCTCCTACTCCCACTCCCTGTTCCCTTGAATCAGCTGACAGGGAGGAAGATGTCTGTTCCCCTCTCAGTCAGCTGCAGTGAGCCAGGGGTTTTACCCCAGCTTAATATCTTGGGCGTGAGGGAGGGAAGCCCTTCCCCACTGCCGCGGGGACTTGATAACTCATGTTATTGTTCCAGGTTCTTCATCTCTCTGTCCCTCACTCTCCTGGGAGTTGTGTAGCTCTGTCCTGGTCTGCTGACCCCCAAAGAAAGTCCCTCGGACAGCTTTTGGCTCTTTCTCCATTGTTTTTGTGAAAGCAAACAAACCCTCCCAATATCTCAATATATGTTCATTTATTTATAATTATATACATGCCCTGTTATCATTAGCTAATAAAATTAGGACATGATATAACTATAAGGTGAGAATCATCATTAAGGATAAAGGATGTACTACATCTCTGTTTCAAATACTCTTCTTGATAATATCAGCTTCTTGTCTGAGGGGCTTGTATTGTTAACCTCATAACTGGTTTACAAAGAGTTCATACCATGAGTGGTAGACATGTCACTTATTTTCTTGATCCCTTGCTTTTGCATTCTTAACACTATCTTCCATCTGCATTTTCTCTGCAGGGAATCTTTTAACACTACTTATCCTTTGATTGTGTTGGGCAGTTGGCTAAGTTTTTAAAACCAGATAATGTAATCTGCAAGCCCACATATCTGGGCATACATAAATATGTTGAATACAAATGAGCAAGTGAGGGAGCCCTTGTCAGCTGCTCTATGTATTGGAAAGCCCAGTCTTCCCCAGAACACTTCAAGAACCACACAAGACACACATGCCCATCTGACATATGAACTAAATGAGGATACTGTGTCAACGCAGATACTAAATATCAGTAAAAGCATATGTTTTTCTCATGTGTTAATACAAGCAGATGTTTTGTAATATTTCCTCCAACTGCCCCAGTGGATTCTGGAGACCCCACTGTGGAGACCCCAGAGCAAAGCAAAGTCTTGAGGGTAGGAGAGCATGATGATGGGGCCAGTTCAGGAAGCACAGCCAGCCCAGGAGGAGGCAGGGGAAAGGAGGACAGGGTGAGTGGGTATCTCTGCCACTTTGCCCGGCCAGGTGCTGATGCTCAGGCGCTGCCTCACATGGCTGCGGGCCACGTGTGTGGCACAGGTCCTGCCACTGGACCAGAACATCCAGTTCCACCAGCTCATGGGCTACACGGTGGTCGGGCTGTCCCTTGTGCACACTGTGGCCCATGTTGTGAACTTCGGTGAGTGGCTGGGGTGGGTAGGGGTACTTGGGCCTTCTCCCAAACCACTCGATTATCCAGTCCCCAGCCCAGGACTCGGGCCGCAGCCCCTGTGGGTCCTAACCACCCAAAAGGCAGAGAAGGGGTGCCCTGAGCATGCTGGCCCTCTGGCCAAAAGTCCCTGCCTGTGCTGGTGCCCGGTGGAGAGGGTTGGGGGACTCGTAGGGAGGAGGCAGAGTGGGAAGAGCTTGGCTTGTGCTTGTCTCCAGCACTCCAGGCACAGTCGGAGGCCAGCCCCTTCCGATTCTGGGAACTGCTGCTCACCACGAGGCCTGGTATCGGCTGGGTCTATGGCTCGGCCTCCCCCACAGGCGTTGCTCTGCTGCTGCTGCTCCTGCTCCTGTTCACCTGCTCCAGCTCCTGCATCCGCAGGAGCGGACTCTTTGAGGTGCCCCAGCCCCAGCCCCCTAGTCTCTCCCTATCCCGGGCTCCCACAAGCAATTCTAGCTGCATTCCCCATGCCTTACTCCAGTGCCACAGCCCAGGAAGGTCCCAGGCTGGTCTGCATATTATTTACAAGTGATTTGAGTTCCACCACTTCATCTCCAGTTCAAGTGAAAATGTTTTGCTTGAACATTCCCCTTGCCCCAGCTGGATGAAGCTGGGCTTAAGACAGCACTGGGAGAGGAAGGAACCCAGGCTCGGCAGGGTTCAAATCCCCCACCCCATTACTTACTGGTCATTCAACCTTTCTAAGCCTCAGTTTCCTCATCTGTAACTTGGGGGATGAAGTTCTCTACCTTTTGAAGTTATTTTAAGAATTAAATGAGGTAATATATGGTAAGCCACTAACTACATACCTGGACACAGGTACTTAGAAAATGTTAGTTCCCCCTTCCCCTTCCTCTCTAGCCTCTGTGGTCCATAGAGGCACAAGACACAGGTGGTCACAGAGGCCTTGTTTGGAGAACCTACCTCCTGGACTGGCCTGGCCGCACTGGAAATAGACATGTGCAGAGCACCTCCTCTGGGGCCAGCAACAATCCTTTGAAGCAGGAATCAGTATCCTTTGACTGATGAGGAGTCTGATGCTCAGAACTTAATTGCTCACCCAACTTTCCATAGCTAGTTGGTAGTAGAACAAGTATGAAAACTCAGTCTTCCCAGGGCACATGGGAATCCCCTATATTTTTATGTAACATTTATGTAATCTAAATACCTTTTTTTAAAAAAATAAAAATAAAAATAATAAAATATAATAAAAACAAAACAAAACTCAGGTTTCCAACCAAATCCCCTGCTCTTTTTTCCCACCCTAGGAAGCCATTGTTGTCTTTCCTTTTTTCTCCCTGAGAAAGAGTCAGTGGGATGGGGACATGGCTACCCCTCCTTCTCCTGGCCTGTGATCCCTTTGGGGGTGCCCCACCTGCTCAGAACATCCCCAGGCAGATGTCTCAGATGTTTGCCTCTGGCATCAGCAATCTTCCTTACAGTCTCCCTCAGCCTAGCTTCCAGAACAAAGAAGCAACCCGACCTGCCCCCAGGAGAGGGTGGGTGTGGCTCCAGGGATGGCCCTGGGCCCTGGCTTTTCCCACCCCCAGGCCTCACACTCCTGCTGTTTACTACTCCCCTGCAGGTGTTCTACTGGACCCACCTGTCCTACCTCCCCATGTGGTTCCTGCTTGTCGTGCATGGGCCCAACTTCTGGAAGTGGCTGCTGGTGCCCGGCCTCTTGTTCTTCCTGGAGAAGGCCGTCGGGCTGGTAGTGTCCCGCATGGCAGCCCAGTGCATCGTGGAAGTCAACCTCCTACCCTCCAAGGTGCAAGGCAGGCCCTTCCCCACCCCACCCTGAGAGGCTAAGGGGAGTCACAGCTGGCAGTGGAGCAGCTGGGTACCCGTTAGACCCCTGAAAGAAATAGAGCATAGTGTAGCTGAAGCTCCAGCGCTGTGGAGGAGACAAGCAAAGTGCAAGACCTGGTCCAGCCCCCCAGGAGTGACATCTTAGCAAGAGAAGTGGCAGGGGCACGCAGGGTAGCGTTGAAGGCCAGGTCTGAGGAGGACACTGTCCTCAGCAAGCACGTGTGTGCCTAAGAGGTGCCAGGCCCTGTGCTAACTGCCAGAGACACAGAGCAGCCTCGGGAGCTGTCCTGCTCCCCAGCGAGTAGGGCATTCGGCCCTCTCATTACAATGCAGGCCTGTGTGGGTAAGAAGCAGGAGAGCATCAAGAGTTATTAAATCCTTGTCTTTGGGAGGTCAGAAAAGGCATCAGAATGAGGGAGGAAATACCACCCCAGGGTTTTGAAAAATGAATAAGGAGTTTGTTGGATAGACCAGACAGGAAAGGATGTTCCTGGGAGAAGGAACAGCATACGCAAAGGCACAGAGATATGGAAGAGTGTGCTGTTAGGGGGACTACAGGGCACCTGGCATAGCTGGAGCCAAGTTGCCAGGGAGAAGCTGGAGAACTGGGTAGGGGCTGATCATGAAGAGCCTTGTAAGCCATGCTGGGAGTCCTGTCCTGCAGCCAGGGGGCACCACTGAGCAGGCAGGGAGGCGAGGGTGGTGGGATTAAGCTGGGACAAACATGACCAGTTTATAGTCTAGCTAGACTCCTTTAGATGTTCACTGGGAGATAAGCTGGTGAGGACCAGTTGCAATTGCAGAGATGAGGCCCATGAGGGCCTTGGCCCTGCGGCTGAGGCAGCGGCCCTGGGATGAAGAGGGAGTGCCTGGCAGAGAAACACTCGGGGTAACTGGCTGCATTTTTGGATGAGAGAGAGGGAGGAGTCTAGGCTGTATCCCAGTGTCTGAGTGACAGGTGCCATCGATGGAGAAAGAGGCGGCAGCTTGGGGTGGGCTCAGCTCTGGACAGCTTGAGTTTGAGGGCATGGGAGGCTGTGGTTTATGTCTCGGCTCTGGCATCTAGCTGATGGCCCTGGCAAGTCACTTAGCCTCTCAGAGCCTCTGCTTCTCGTCTGTAAAGTGGAGAAAGACCGACCTCGACTTCAGTTTTGCAGCGAGGACTAGAGATAACACTTAAAGGGCGCCACACAGCTCCGGCACAGAGTAGGTGCTCTATCGACTAAAGCTGTTGTCCAGGAGGAGACTGTGATCCACAGAGAGATGCCTGTTAGGCTGTTGGGATGCCAGCCAGGTACTGGCTGGAAGTGCTACAGGAGCTTCCACAAAGGGGCTGGAGCAGTTAGGGAGGCGTCACAGGGGAGGGGTCCTAAGAAGTGGGATAAAAACCCAATCCCCACTTCAGGCACAGCCTGCCGCTCCCCTTCTTGCTCGCCACTCCTCTCCCCTACCCAGTTGGTCAGATGACCCCCGGCTCCCCGAGAGCGGTTGGCCATACAGGAAAGAGGGTTGCCTGATAGCGGTCCTGCCGGTCAGGTTGGCAGACGTGCGGCAGGGGTGAGCCCCCACTCAAAAGCACCGAAGGGGATCACGGCTTAGGGCCCGCCGGGTGTGTGGTGTAGGAGGATGGCTCAGCTTGTGTCCCCTTGCCTCAGGGCCTCTGGCGGCTGTGGACCTGCAGGGAGCACCCTGATCTCTGTCCTCTCTCCCCAGGTCACTCACCTCGTCATCAAGCGGCCCCCACTTTTCCACTATAGACCTGGTGACTACGTGTACCTGAACATCCCCACCATCGCACGCTACGAGTGGCACCCCTTCACCATCAGCAGCGCCCCGGAGCAGAAAGGTGTGGCCACCGACCCAGTCGTTCAGCAAGTACTTACTGAGTTTCTACTATGTGCTAGGAACTCAGTGGGAATCAAGGCCAGGGGCGCAAAGTCTGCCTCTGAAACAGGGAGGCAGGCGTGCAAACTCTTATTGAATGCAATGATGAGGGCTATACAGGCTGTGGTGAAAAGTTACAGGGGAGGACCTGGCATGGTGGCATAAAGGAAGAAGGCTTCCCTTGGACATGGTGGCATTTCAGCTGAACGTTGAAAGGTTATTAGTAGGCATTTAGTAGATAGTGAAGGAGGTGGAGGAGGAGGCAGTGGGAAAAGCATAAGCAAATATGGCTGGCAGAGTCAGTTAGAGCTAGGGGGAGACTGAGGCAGACTTTGAATGCAGAATTGGAATCTGGCTGGATCATGCAGGCAGTTGGGAACCATGGATGGTTCTTAAGAAGAGGAGTAGCCAGCTCAGAGATTCATGTACCAGGACATTCTCAAGACAGCTGAGATGGGAGGCCAGGCTTTTCCACTCCCACCTGTGCATAAGCCCTTGTGGAGTCCCCAAGGCAGCAGAATCCCTCACACCCATCTGCCCCGTCCTGGAACCACTCCCATGTCTCTCTTGGGTCCCCAGCACCCATTGAACTGCTCAGCTGACTCTTTCTTTGCCCGGGTGTACTCTGACTCCCCCATGCATGTGGCTTCTTCCTGGTCCTGGGCAGTTGTTAGAGCTGGGCTTGTTAGAGCTGGCACCTGGACCTGTGCCCTCCTGGCCAGGTCAGAGAGTAGCTTTCTCACCACAAGTGGTGCCTCCTGCATGGCCTGAGGGGCTTGCTCAGGTGCATCTGACAGCCCTTGGGTGACCTATTATGGCAAGAGCCTCTCTCAGGCCCATTCCCATTGAAAGCTTTAGCTCCACGCAGGATGCCTCCCAGCCCTGGCCCAGCAGGGGCCCTGACTCAGCTACTGCAGCTCAGGGTGCAGACCCAAGCCAGGGCTCCCCACATGAGGCTGCATCCCACAAGCCCTTGAATCACTTGGATTCCTGCTAGAGCAGGGCTTCTTAACTGGGAAGCCACAGACCCCCAAGGGGGGTCCATGGAAAGTATTCAGAGGGTCCATGGGCTTGAAGTGGAAAAAAAAATCAACTTATTATCCTTATTTTCTCTAGCCTCTAACTGAAATCTAGCATTTCCTTCACTTTTGAATGTATGCAATAAATAAATTACAGTATTATTCATTTCACCTGACTGGCAAAGGGGTCTGTGGAATAAAAAAGGTTAGGAACTCCTGTGCTATAGAGGCAGTTTCTGGGACCCCACTCCAAACTCAATGAATGAGTCTCTGGGGGCTGGACTGGGCACCTGCATGTTAACAAATCTCCCCAGGTGATTCCGAGGTGCATGAAATCTCTGATTTACAACTCTTGGTCTCCTATGACTGGACTACAGAAGTAAGCTTTTGTTCATGCTGCTATCTTCCTTCGCCTCTCCCTTTTCCACCCTCTGCCCCCTTGTCCATCGCTAACACAGCTGGAGGTAACTCAGCAGTACATAAACATGGCCACTGAACAGAGTCCCCTGGAGTCTGACCTGCAAGCAACTGTGGCCTGGATGTGCAATGGGGGGAAGGGGCTGGGGAGGGTTGGAAAGGGTGGGTTATTTTCCTTCTCTTTATCTTTTCTTTCTTTTTTCTGTCTTGTAAAGAACATATATGCTCTTGGAAAATTCAGACAATATAGAAATAAGTGCAGAAGAAAATAAAATTCCCCCAAATGATTTCAGCCAGAGAAAACCATCATCAATTTTTTGGTGAAACACTCTTCCAGATCTTTCTCTCTATATATACCTGCATGGTTAATCAGATGTAGAAATAACTTTGCATATATGCGATCACAGTGTGCACACTCTTTTGCAGCCCACTTTTCTTTTCAGTGAACTGTATGCCATGAAGATCTTGGCAAGTCAGTGAATATAGAAGTAGATTATCCTTTTCATGGCTGCATCGTATCCCAGCATATGTATACTAGTGTGATTATAAAAGCTATATTTATGATATGGATGTGTCATGTATCTAACTGATGCCCAAAGCGGTTTCTTCAGGACCTCACCTTGGAATCTGCCTACTTTTGTTTCTCAGGTCCTGAGTCTCCTGCAATGAACTGAGTGAATCCGTGTGGGGATTGGGAAATGCTCATCTTGGTTTAGAAAGCTGGCTTATTGGAAGCCAGGACTGATGTGAGCAGCTGAACTGAATGAATTCATCAGACATTTAGGGAGGCCTCCTTGCCTGGGTCACAGTGAGAGGCCATTCAGGGCACGTTTATGCGGACGAGACAGAACCCAGCCTTCCGGGGAACCTCAGGGGGCAGATGGAGCAGGGCTCAGAGGACCTGAGCTCTAGCTCTGACTTCTCAGTTCTCTCCTCACCAAGCTGGAAGAACCGGCCATGCCTCCCTAGGCCTCTCTAAAATACAGGGTTGAACTAGGTCGGGGGTTCTTAACCCTGAATTCTAATCATGAATTTGGATGGGGACAAAAAAAATGACATCTTTCTTTTCACTAACCTCTAGCATTTTCTTGAATGTAGGCAACACACTACAGGGTCAGTAATGGTACCTGTGATTTGCCAAATAAAAACCATAGATTCTTTCCTATCACATTACAGTTGTGGGTGACACCTCAGAATATCATTTGTGCTCATCACTACTTTGAAATTCCAGTGGTTATTGGACAGCGCTAGAGCTTGTTATTTCATGCATTAAAAAAGAAGCACATATAGTCTTAGATCACAAATTTTTTAAAAAATTGATAACTCATTATAATAGGTTTTATTTGTAATTCTATGTATTTTATTTTATGTATTTAAAAATGTTATTCTGAGGAGTCTATCCATTGGTGTCACCAGACTGCCAAAAGGCTGCATGGTTTTAAAAAAAAAAGAAACAGGGTAAGAATCCCTCGACCAGGAGTGTTCTCAGGGACCTCCTCACTGTAATGTTGGGGGATATATTTGGGAGGTAGAGAGGGGAGGTAGAAATAAGCAGAGAGTTCTCCACTGTCAATCAGGGGAAACTTCCTGAAGGAAAGTGGACTTTTTAAAACCGGGTAAGTCATAGCATGCTGAGGCATCAGTTGGGTAGACCCATTATGGAGTCTCTTTGGTATCTTTGTGGCTCTTTTTGGTGTCCTCCGGCAGAGGGGTAGCACTACTCCACACCACCTTCCCACCAGTTATTCAACAGAGAACCCTAGTAAGCACCTGCTGCATCCCAGGCACTGGGCACAATGGGAGCTGTTGGCCCCCACTGTGGATTGAGCACTTACTGTGTGCAGAGCCCTTCCAGGCACCTGGATGGTCACCATTGAATGGTAGAAAGGTGAGATGCTGGCCTGAGGGAGGAGGAAGGGTCTTCCACCCTTACGGAGCTCTGGCCCCCTTCCTTGGGAGAGGAGGCTAAGCCTTTTCATGTAAGCTTGGATTGACTTCATCAAAGAAGATGAAGAGGTCTGAACTAGAGAGATCAGCTCTCCGAGTTGCACAGTTGTGGCTGCCAGTTTCATGGTGAAGATTTTCAAACTAGGACTTCAGCAGCTGATGCTCCCATACCAATTCCTCCAGTGAGACAAGGCCTGCTTCCTTCTGGAGGCCAACACTGATCCTCTTGTCCTTTTTGGCCTTGTTTCTTGCATAGACACCATCTGGCTACACATCCGGTCAGAAGGCCAGTGGACTAACAGGCTGTATGAGTCTTTCAAGGCATCAGACTTGGTGGGCCATGGCTCCAAGAGGCTGTCGAGGAGTTTGAGGATGAGGAGAAGTCAGAGTAGGCTCCAGGTAAGTGGGTGCCATTATGGCAAACCCATGGGGACCAAGTCGACTTCTTCTTGGTCAGTGGGTGTATTAGTTTCCTACCGCTGCTATAACAAACTACCACAAAATGGTGGTTTAAACAATAGAAATTTATTCTCTCAGTTTTGGAGGCTGGAAGTCTGGAATCAAGGTGTCAGTGGGATTCGTTCCTTCTGGAGGCTCTGAGGGAGAATTCATTCCCTGCCTCTTCCTAACTTCTGGAAACTGCCAGCAACTCTTTGTGTTCTTGGCTTAACTTCATTCTTTGCCTCCATCTTCACTTAGTCTTCTCCCCTTTGTGCCTCAACTCTCCACTTCTCACTTATAAGGATTCCTGTCATTGGATTTAGTGTCTACCCTAAATCCAAGATCAGCTCATCTCTAGATCCTAACTTAATTACATCTGCGGAAACCCTATTTCCAAATAAGATCATATTCACAGGTACTGGGGATTAGAACTTAGACTTATCTTTTTTTGGGGAGAGGGAGTGACAATTCAGCCCTCCACAGTGAGCATCAACCATTGAGCAACTACTCTGTGGTCCTCCTCAAAGCCTGAGGGCCCCAGGTTCTCCTCAGTCTGAATTCTTCTATTAGAAGGGGATACAACGGAAAAAGGGGAACTTGAGATCAGAATAACCCACTTCAAAGACTCTACTCCAACGCTTTCTAATAATATGGCCTTGGGCATTTGGTTAACTTTGCTGGGCCTCCGTTTCTCCTTCTATAAATGGAGTTAGTACTCATCCTTAGCTTCCCTTTATCACATGGTTCTTTTAAGAAATAATTGGATGAGTTTGTGTAAAGTACTCAATGAACTGGGCAGTGTGGTCCAGGTGGACCCCCTTCATCATCATCATCATCATCTTCTTCATCAGTGTTATCTTTTGAGCCCTGGTGAAACCCACAAAGCTGAACTGTCGCTGGTCCCATGGAGTGAATACAGGGTCTGGGAGGTTTGATGGGCAAGTAGAGAGCAATCAGAGGAGCTCCTGAAGAAAGAGAATAGATGAGGGAGGCTGAGGGTGGCTGAACACAAACTTAGCAGGCTGTATCTCTTGTTTGGGAGACAGGTTACCTAATATAGGAAAACCCTGCTGAATGTTAAAAGGGAAGCCCCAGGCCTGCCCCAGGCCTGCCTTGCCCTTGGGGAGTTTAAAATCAAAGGAGAAAGCCAGGGGGATGCCTGTCTGGCCAGACCAGAGGACCCTTCCAGATCCAGGCCAAGAGCAAAGCTTTGGCATAAAGATGGGATATGTAGAAAGAAGCAGAGTATTCTCAGCTGTTGATCAGGGAAAACTCCCAGAAGGAGAAAGCTGACTTTCAAATACAAAAGTCATAGCATGCTGGGGCATCAGTGGATAGACACATTAAAAGCTGTATTTCCTTGGGACCCAAGTACCACTGCAGAGAATAAATTGGCATAATCTCTCTGGAGAGCAGTTTGGCCATATGTGTCAACATTTTTAAATATGTGTACCCACTGCCCAGCAATTCCATTTTAAGGGATTTATCCTTAAAAGCTAATTAGTGTACAAGATGTATGTTAATTACTCTTTTATTCAGTCATTTAGTAAATATTTATTGAGCATAGTACTTACTGTTTGCCAGGTACTGTTTTGGTGCTGGAGATAAAGCAATACGCAAAACAGACACAATCCCTGCTTATGTTCTGGTGGGAGAGAAAGATAATAAACACACAAACAAAATTCATTTATAATCTGTCAGGTGATGATAAATGCCATTTACCCTTGACACAGGGTAAAGGGACAGAGATGGGAAAGGTGCTATTTTATTTAGGGTAGTTGTTCACAATAATGAGAAAATGAAAATAACCAAAATGCCCAATAATAGAGGAATAGCTAAATAAATTAGGGATCACCGTTACAATGGAAAAGTAAGTCCCCTAAAAAGATATACAAATATAAATTTTTATTTATTAACACAGAAAGCCATTCAAGATATCTCAAGTGGAAAAGACAGACTACAAAGCAGATGTTCCTTTTCTGTAAAAGAAATGTGTGTGTCAGAAAAAAAGTCCGCAACAGCATAGAGAAAATGATGAGTAGTTATATCTGATTCATGGTACTTTTTCACTTTATTCGTCAAACCTTTCTGTAATATCTGAATTTTTAAAAGTTAGCATGTGTCGATTTTGTGATTTAAATAAAATAATTTCCCTTTTGAAATAAAACGGTGCGTGCATCCCCAGCCCATCCAGTCTCGTGCCTCGGCTGAGAATGTCCTGGCCTCCAGCGAGAACTTCACCGTGGACCTGTCCTATAGGCCGGAGGGGACTCTGTGGCAGGGAGGCGAAGGGCTCGTGTACCTGGGGACAAAAGAAGGAGAGCAGGCACCGCGGGGAGCCGTCTCCAAGGACCACTGCCTGGTAAGGCTAAGGAAGCGGGGGCTGGAGGCAGGACTGTCGGCTGGTTTGTCTTCACAAGGACGGTGGGTCCTTGGAACATGGGAGAGAAGGCAGGACCAAGATGCCATGGGAGTTTCTGCAGCGAATCATTTGGGTACCACCATACTATCTCCCCACCGGTACAGCTTCCTAAAAACGTAATCTTTCTCTACCTTCCAAAATTACTTTACACTCAATTGTATTATAAAAGAACTTTTTATATTGTTACCTTTAATGGAAAACCAGTATCATGTGCTATCAACAGACGATAGCTCTAGAAGTAAACACATGGAATATCAACGTTATGGAATTCTTGCTAGATATTTCTGCCTGCTAAGGCTCTGAGCCTGAGGCTGCACTCCACTGTTTATTCTCTCTCTGTCTCTGTCTTCATGTTAAAATGAAAGAGTGAGAGAGAGATAGAGAGAGAGGTGGGATTAGCAAATGGTAAGTATTAAAGATAGATTAACCATAATCTAAGGCTTTCTGCTTGCAATCGGAAGGATTAAAGAAGAGTGGAAAGGGGAGTGGCTCTCCCACGGTGCACCTCCTAACATCACCACAAGTAGCTTGCCTCCAGCGCGTAGGAAACACAGCATCAGCGATGCTCAGACAGGAACAAGGTGTGAGGTGGCGGCGGGATCTAGCCCGGGCGGGATCTGGGAACTAGTCACCTCCACTCTCTGACTCAGCTCCTCTTCTGTGAAATGAGGGGGTGGCCAGGAGGATTGTGGAGGGCTCACCTCCTTCTGCCCTCTGGCTCCAGAGGCCTGTTCTGAGGTCGAAGGAAAGGAAGCGCATGCTCGGCCTGGAGAGGTCTGCTCGCCGCCCTCGGGCCGGTCGCAGCGCCGTGCCCCAGGGCGTTGGCCCCAGGGCGGGGGCGGAACCGTGAGCCAGGTCAGGGGCCTCTGCTGCCCGGTGCGGCCCGCAGAGCTGCGGGGAGGAGGAGCCCCTTCCAAGGAGCTGGACACTGAGGGGCGACCAGGAACTGGGGAGAAGGAAAGGCTGTTTTAGTCAGAGGGTAGAGAATGTTCAAGGACTGGAAGTGTGTCAGTTATTGAGGGTGGGCTGGAGACCCACCAGCTGAAGAGGCGAGTGGGGATGAATTTCGCCAGCCCTGGGGCCCTTTGTTAAATTGCCAGAGGTTGGCCTACCTATGTGCCAGCTGTGCCTGCAATCTCGATGCAGCTGCAACCCCTACCCTATAGCTCAATGGACTCATCCAAGTCACCTGGCTAGGAGAAGACTATGGGCAACGGCCATCCCAGGGAACGGAGGGGGCCTGCAGCTGCAGGCAGGATAATCCCATCCACCGTATCCATGGAATAGAAACCTTCTCTCACTTGGAGGTGGAGTGGACATCACCATCCCCAAACCCCCAGGATTGGGAGAAGAGCTATGGACTAGAATGGACTTGGTGGTGGTCTGTCATATATTGTGATTCAAGCAATGGAAGAAATTGTAACAGTGAGGTGGAGACAGTGGCCACTGGACATTTTCGGGGCAGGGAGGGGAGAGGCAGTCGAAATACAGGGGCTTTTTTGGGACTTGGGGGTTGTCATGAGTGGCATTGTGGCAACAGATGTAGGCCATTTTACATCAGCATATACCACGCAGAACTGT
>JAQZBX010024385.1:0-30205 GCA_029593785.1 Cabassous unicinctus
TTATGTATTCTTCAAATTTTCCTTAATGAGACACACCTATCTCACAGCCTGGACTGAGGCCTTGATTTTAAATACAAAACATAAAGTGTATCTAGCAAAAAGTAGACCATGAATAATTTATAAATTTGACATCAGTCTGGTTTCTTTCATGATTTTCTCCTGATTTTTCATTTTACCTACATAATCCCAGATCTTTCAGGAAACATCTAAAACAGTAATATATTGTAATTGAAGAGAACAAAATTGATCATATATCAAATAAGAAAACAATGAAAATATTATTGAGTTGTTAAAGGCCATCCAGAAGGGGAAATTTTAAGATTATGTAAAATTATTCATGAATTCCTATCTCAGATGACAAGATTGAAATTCTTATAATGTAAATTATACTTGAGTATCTTTAAAGGTTTCCAAAACAGATATTTTAAAAAATGAGAGTAAAAATGAAACATGTAACATACCAGTAAAGAGAAACTGTGGTTCCATTTGAAATTGAAGTATTTTTTTCAAACTGCTGTAAATTCAGAGTGTGGGGATTCCCTTATCTTTGTGGAAAGAGCATATTTCAATTATGACTTAGAGACTGAGTCCCTCTTAGGTAAGCTTGCATTGTTTGACATACCAAACTCTTAAAATTTTCTTCACTAAAACTTTTTACAATTTTGCATAAGAATATTCTTAAAATGCAGAAAAGCTCTTGAAAAGTCAACCATGTGTTCAATATATCCTTGGCATGAGGAAATGATTTGTGATAAGAGCATCCATAACTGACACAGATCAATGATGAGTTGTGAGGCGAAGGAGGTGAGAACAGCACTGAGGATTTCAAACGGGAAAAGCAAAGCTGGAAGGGAAACTGAGCACATCAGAGTTACCAGCAGTACTCTAGGCACCAACTGTTTAATTTCTCCAACACTTGAAGATCTGTGGTTGACCTGTTTAAGCACAGATTCAAGATCTTGTTAGCTAAACTATGCCATGATGGTGAAAAGTTTTCCTTTCCATTCTGCATTTCATACAGACATTTAACTATTTCTCTTTGTTCTATATGACACATATATCCTACTGTGAATAAAAACTATTATATTTCTATCGTTTAGACAATCACAATCCAGTCAGTCAAATCCTAATGTTCCTCTATTTCTTTCCATACAGTATCAAGGGGCCTTTTGTCTCCTCCCTCCATCCCTTTCCAGCGTATGCAGCTGTCATTGTTCTCAATTGGATCTGCCATCTGAGAGTGGTTCCAGGTGTTATGGCCCTTAACTTTGTGCCTGGTTTGTCTTGGATCCTTAGTAACTGAATGTTAAATGAATGGATTCATTCATTAATGACTCATTCATTCACTCTCCCTCAATATACTCCATTTTTTGTTTTCACTGATTCAGTAGCAAATATTCTTTGAGGCCTATGTGTGATGTGTCAAACTTGGGGCATGTCTGGATGTTGGCAAGTGTTGTGTAGGGGTGCTTCTAACCTAGCTGGCTTTGTCTAGATCTTCTGTGGTTGACCCACAGAGCTTTTCCACTTAGTTTTTTTTTGGGGGGGGAGGGGGAAGAGTCTTCTTTTTGACTCAGTTTATGATGTGGGGAGCTGGGCAATGAAGGAAGGCAAAGAGAACTTTATCAGGTTTCTGATTCTACCAAGAAGCAGAAGGCACCAGAGATTGAGTGCCCTGGGCCCCGGGTTTGAGAGGTCTTTCTAGGCGACACACAGGCTTTTGTTTGGGACCTCAAACATGAACCTTGAACATATATTCTCAGTCTTAGACCTTCTCACTCTTATAGGACACACTCATCATAGACTACCCTCCCATCTCTCATCCACACGTTCTTACTCATGCTCTCTAACTCTTCCCATAACTTCAATCTCAAATACATACTCTAGAAGTTAATCTCAACATATGTCTCAAGACATGTAGTCTCTTGTAAATGTGGGGGTAATATTTAAACTACTTCATCTTTGACTATGTTATTTAATTGTTCTTTATTTTAGTTTGCATATTTACAATTCCAACTGCACTATTTAATGATTGTTACTTAAATAAAATTTTAAAAAATATTTTATTGTGGTAACATGTATACAACTCAAAATTTCACATTTAACCACTTTCAAGTGTTCAATTTAGTGTTATTAATTACACACACACATTGTGCTACCGTCACCACCACACAGTACCCAAACTTTCCCATCCCACCAAACAGAAACTCTGTATCCTTGAAAATGGTCGATTATGTGAACCTATTGTAGGTCGGATAATTTGATTAGATTACTTTACTAAGTCATGACCCAGGATGGTTCTTAATCTTCTTACTGGTGTCCTTTATGAATGGATGACTATGGAATGCACAGAAAGAGACTAACAACCACAAGCTGAGAGAGAAAGCCTGGAAGTCAGAAGCTGATATCAATGGAACAAAGAAGCAGAGAGACAGCCATTGTTAGCTCAAATGGTTACTAAATATTGTACTTCAGGGCAGGCTTCTGCACTTTCTTGGGGTTTGATTGCCCAAATAGTACTTGTTATATTATTTATGTTTTTTTGTAGGGCCTGCTCAATCGTTTACTAGATCCTTCAATGAGGATGTCATCAATATAATGGAAGACAAGCACTTTAGGTATAACTGGATTTGTTGTAAGTCTAGTCCCACCTACTGATGACAAGTTGCAGGGGAATTAAGATATTCCTATAGGAATCCAGTGAGTGTTGCCCCACCTCAATGTAAGTTGATCAAGGTCTAAACAAACAGAAGGATGAAGAAGAATGCATTAACCAGGTCAATAACAGCATCACCTGTGTGAGCTGCCACTACTTCAGTTACAGCAATGATATCAGTTACTGCACGCACCAAAGGTGACAGGTTCCAGGTTCCTAATGTCCCCTGTTTTTTTGAGGTGCCAGGGGCTGGGGATTGAAGATTGGATCCGGGACCTTGCATGTGTGAAGACTACACCCAACTTCTGAGCCAACATGGTAATGCTACCCTCAGGTGCCTTCCTGTGTGGGACTACATGGGAACCAGGGAAGAGGTGACTAAACATTGAGGTACTAGTGTGCCTATAGTTATACTTGGATCTCCAAATTTTGGTAGATGTGAGCAACACTATAGGCTATATCTAATGTGTTCAAGATGAACTTCCCTCCCTGGACTGAATGAAGGGAGCAAAAAAAACTGGGATTATTGACAGGGCAATATGTTCCCATAGAAGTTGTGTCCTTGGGGCTTGCAGAGACAACTTGGGTGGCCATACCTGGGCATCCTCAACTCAAGGTTTTAGGCGAGACTATCTTCAACCCTGAAACAAAAAGTCAGTGATCAGTAATGTTGTCTTTCTCTCGACAATCTAGCTAAGAATGAAGGACAACCATAGCACCCATGGCAAAAAATGTTACAGGCTTTTTGCCAGAGCTATCAAATGGACAAACTGCTGGCTCTGTCTGTCAGCATATTAATCAAGATGATGGGCCATCTCTCCACATAATTCCAGACCACCTGTCAACATAGTGGTCAATACTAGCCTACCAGATATATTACTTATCATTGTGGGGAAACCACTCTAAAGACAAATTCAGTCAATTCCACTGGATTTGGGACACATCTTTCAAAGCCATAAGGCTCCCTGTAGAGAATGCCCTAACCTTGGAGGAGAACATTTCTTTCTGTATGACAAACACAAACAGCACTGTACTCTACCTGGGAGAGGTTACTAATGGCTGTTACAAACATATAATGTGCTCTGATTCTAAGGATGATTACTTCAGGGGCTTCATTTAATGTTACTTTGGACAACAACACTATTGAAGTATATTATGAGATAGTGTAGTGTAAAATGAGTATTGCCTACAAGTGAGGCATGTTGAATCTAGTATGTGGAGTACCACTGGGGTATGGGACAACACAACACTTTTGGATGATTCCATCAATGAGTAAATAATGGACTCACACACATGTCTAATAGAAGAAATGAAATGAGAGTGGCAAGATCTAATCTATCTGATCACATTGGAACTAAAACCATTCACAGAACCTCAAAAAGATTTGTGAACTTTCTTAAGAAACGCTTTATAAGTCAACAGGCCATAGAACAGGAAACATCAAAAGTCATCCTAGTTCTCTGGTAAATGAAGAGAATCAGTAATAATTTTCAAGTTTTCAAACAGATTCACAGAGAATACTTGGGATGAGCATATACTATTGCAAAAATAAGGATATAATTAATTGATTCATGAAGGCAGATTTTGAAAAGATATTTTCCTGAAATAGTGTAAATATGACTTTATAAGTGAAAGATTTATGGTTCTTGATTTAATTTTCTATCTTTTTTTATTAGAGCAGTTTTAAGTTTACAGAAAAACTGTACAGAGAATAAAGACTTCCATATACTTCCTAAAGAAATAATTTTCCACATTATTAACATTTGGCATTAGTGTAGAGCCTTTGTTAAAATTGATGAAAGAGAATTATAATTATATTGTTAACTATATCCACAGTTTGTATCATGTTTCAATCTTTATGCTCAGTTCTATTCTGAATATCTCTATCTCTATCTCTATCTATCTCTATCTCTCTCTCTCTATAAAAAACAATTTAAAATTAATCATTTAAGTCATCTCTCAATATAAAATTGTGTTATTAAATAAATTCACAATGTTGTGCTACCACCACAACAACCATTTCTAAAAGTTTTCTATCACAACAGAAGCTCTTAACAATTGAGTATTAATTCTCCCCTTCTCAACTTGCAACTCTGCCACTAGTAACGTGTATTTTAATTTATGACTCCATGTATTTGACTATTCATTTATATAATTATTTCACATAAGTGAGATCATACAGCATTTGCCCTTTTGCATCTGGCTTATTTTGGTCAAGATGTTGTTTACAAGGTATATCCGTGTTGCAGCATGTATTAGAACTTAATTCATTTTTATGGTTGAATACATTCTATTGTATGTATATACCATATTTTTTTATCCATTTTTCTTTTGATAGCCATTTGTGTTGTTTCCACCTTTCAGAAATTGTGAATAATGATACTATGAATGTCAAATATTGGTGTGCAAATATCTGTTAGAATCCATGCCTTTAATACTGTGAGATATATACAGTAGTTAGATTGCCATGTCTTACGCTAATTCTATTCAGTACTTAATTTTCTGAAGAACTTTGTTTTCCACAGCACCTGCACCATTTTGCATTTTCACCAACAGTGTAAAAGTGTTCATATTTCACCACATTCTCATCAGCACATATTTTCCATTTTATAAAGAGTAGATATTCTAATGGATGTTATATATAATTTTGGTCTTGATTTTTCTTTCACTAATGGCTAATGATGCTGATAATCTTTTCATGAACTTATTGGTTATTTGTATATCAGCTATGGAGAAATGTCTATTGAAGTCCTCTGCCCATTTTTTAATTGGTTGTTTACTTTTTTTGTTCTTGATTTGTAATTGTCTTATATATTCTGGATAGTAAACTCTTTTCAGATATGTGGTTAACAAATACTTTCTCCAGTTTTATTGTTTGTCTTTTCACTAACGTAAATTTCCTTTGATTCACAAAAAATTTATTTATGTTGAGGTCCCATTATTTATCTTGTATTGTCTTTGTTTTGGGTATAAGTTCTAAGAAACCATTGCCTAATAGAATGTCCTGAATGTTACCCTATGTTTCTTCTAGGAGTTGTATAGCTTTAGCCCTTATATTTATATCTTTAATCCATTTTAAAGAATTTAATTTTTCATAAGGTATGAACTAGGTATCCACTTTCATTCTTTTGCATATGATTATCCAGTTATCCCAGCATGATTGTTGAAGGGTCTATTTTTACTCCATTTATGAGATTGTCACCCTTTCTAAATATCAGTTCATCTTAGATGTGAGGCTTTATTTCTGAACTCTAAATTCAGTACTGTTGGTCTATATATCTGTCTTTTTGCCAGCAACTAGCTGTTTTGAACACTGTAGCTTTGCAATAAGTTTTAAAATCGGGAAATGTAAGTCCAAACATTTTTTTTTCTTTTTCACGTTGTTTTTAGCTATTTAAGGTCTCTTACCCTTCCATATGAATTTTATAATTGACTTTTCCATTTTTACAAAGAATGTTTTTGAATTTTGGGTGTTATTGCATCAAATCTGGAATTAATTTTGAATAGAATTGACATCATAGCAATCTTTAATCTTCCAGTGCATTTCATGGATTGCCTTTCCATTTATTTAGGTCTTCATTATTTCAGCAATGTTCACTAAATTTTGGGTTCATATACTTTCCCTCATTGGTTAAATTTATTCCTAGATATTTGACAGTTTGAATTGCCATTGTAAAAGGAATATTTTAATTTCCTTTTCAGATTATACAATTATTGGTGTACAGAAACAACAATAATTTCTGAATGTTTAGCTTGTACCCTGCCACATTGCTGAATTTATTCCTCTAATAGTTTTCTAGATCTAAGATCATGTTATCAGCAAATAGGAAAAATTAGCCTTTTTCCTTTCCTATTTTGATTATTTTTATTTCTTTTTCCTTCCTAATTGTTCTGGCTGGAACTCCCAGTAAAATTTGGTAGCAGTGGAGACAGTGGACAGTCTTTTCTTCTTCCTGAAATGAGCAGAAAGACTTTCAATCTTTCACCATTGAGTGTAAATTCAGCTGTTAAATGTTTCATATATGCCCTTATCATGGTGAGGAATTTTCTTTCTCTTTGTAGCTTCTGAGAGCTTCATCAGGAAACAGTGCTGGATTTTGATAACTGCCTTTTATTTCTCAATTAAGATGATTATGTGGTGTTCTCTTCATTCTATGAATATTATGTATATTATTAATTCATTTTTTTGTTTACCCTTCCTTGCATTCTTGGAATAATTCCCATTGGATGATAGTGTCTAATTCTTTTAAAGTGCTATTGGATTTATTTGCTAGTAATCTTTTTTGCACACTACATATTTTAATATTTTAATGAGCTAACTTTGGAATTCAATCCATGAGCTATGTGATCCTACAGTTTCTAATCAGCTAGTTATATAAGAGAGACTTCTGTGAGTGCCAGGAACCAACAACAACAGCAAAAGAAAATCAAGGCAAAGGTAACCTTATATAGTCTGAAAATTGGCTCTCTGTTGGCTAGCACTCTCCTTCAGAGCTTAGCCTTTTTAGCAAGAAGTTCAACCTTAGGCAAAAGCACAGTCTTCTCTCCTTTTCTTCTGGATATGTGTCCTGTGCATGAGCTCATGTCTTTAGATATCTCCTATTTTGCAGGGTTCCAAAAGGCAACCTTCTTTCTATGTAATAGGCTACTTCCCAGGTGCTGTAACATATATCTTAAAACAATCCTTTGCACCACGTTGTCTCAATTTCATTGTTTCTTCCACTGATTTAGCTCTCTGCAACCTGCTTCTGCTTTCAGGCCAAGCTATTTAAGTGTGATGCAGAGACTAGTTTCTGGTTCAGTCCTTCAGGTTGACAACAGATATATTGCCAACCATGCATATCCAAAAATGTACATAGGTTTTACTCTGTTCCCTTGGAAGGGGGTCTCTGGCCCCCTTCCAAGGGAACAGGTTGGCTCTACACCTGGTTGGGGAGGGAATGCAGAAGGAGTCTGCAATGGCACAACATGCTTTTCCTACTATTTTTAAGTTAAGTTTTCTTGATTCAATGTTTGCCCAGTTACTATGACTAACTGTTTTCTGGAGCTATGAGCAGAAGTCTCTATAAGTTTTCATTACAGGTTCAAAGACTTTGTGGGGGAACAGAAACCTGGAGAATCATATGTTGTTATCTTATTTTATTTGAAGTCTCTTTTTGCTCTTGCTTTCATTTTAAATACTTTCCTATGCTAAGATTCTCATATCTTATGACTGTTGAAATTAATATATATCAATAGAGTAAAGAAAGAAAATGAAAATATGAATATGTGCATCCATTGATTTCAAAATATGGTGATTTGTCAATTTCCTCAACCATGACTTCCTTTATAGAAGCCATATGTTGACACCATTTTTTTGCATTTTATCTGTGGGTTTTGTAGATTGAACCAATTTGATGCTTAGTATTATTTTATTAATTTCTACTTTGCTTGCAAGGAGACAACAGCATATCAGTACTATACTAATGACTAATTGCAGTAATGACCAAAACATCTGAAAATATTAATAAGTTATGGAACTATTAAAGCAAATGCTGGTGAGGCAGTGCAATTCTTATCAGAAGATGTAAACTGAAATGAGTCTAAATATGGATATTGAGTCATGAAAATCTATTAGAGGACAACTTCATGTGTGTGGCATTAATCATGTCTTCAAATTCAAAAGCCACAGGCATTATCAAAAGACTGTGAACACAAATAATAAAATGCTGAGGGTGTTATTGAATGGGTATTTATGATTCTTTCTCACTTTTAATTTATAGGTCTCACATGCTCTCTCCACCTTTTCCCTCAAGTCAATTTTTCCAGTTTATATTTTCCATAGGTAAAATTATCCAGTCATGTGTATCTTCTAAAACCCTAAATCACAGAAAACTCAATCATAGCACAGCCCTCTCTTACAAAGAAAAGATTTAAGGTCACTAGTATAATTATATGTGCACAAATGCAAACACATCTACACATTTGCACATAACAATGAAAAAATAATTTTCTTTGAAATGAAGAGGCTATTAAAAATACCCCAATTCAACAAACTCAGAATGACATATGAAGATTATATATGCATGAAAAAGGAAGAGAGTGCAAAGCAGAGGAATAATGAGAAAATTATAAATATCTCAGACTTTAGAAATATCATGGTTGAAAAAATCAATAGCAGCAGAGGAAATTATTGTGGAGAAAAAAATTAGGAAATAAAGAAAATCAAATAAAATAGATATAACTCAAATATAATGAATTAAATTGGTAGTATGTGGTAATAATGAGAAAACAAGGAGTTGGTGATGATTATTACAAATGAATATAAATTTTATATTCATAAGAAAAACATGTTCTTTAATTTGAATTGAGATACAGAAAATAAATATTAAAAACCTACACACATAATATTAACCAGGAAAATATTAATCAGAATTTATGAACAAAAAGTCATGAACTAAAAGAATTTCACTCATGATTGCCTACCTGCCCTGTCTTAAGATACTACATAAATGATGTGACTATGAGACATCCACATCTACAAGTAACTAAAATGAGGAACCAGTGTGAGATCCATATAGAAGGCATAAAATGCAACAGTTCAGATTAGAAAAGGTGGCTCTGAAGACAAAAAGATTGCTAGAAAAAAACAGAACTTCATAAATTTGGATATTTTCAAAAAATATGAAGTTAAAATATAATTAACAGGCATGTAAAGGCATACCAAAATATCAGAGTAATATATAAAATATTCTATATATCATTACTAAATTTTGTTTGCCTCCGGGAACATAGGATCCAATATTACAAACTTTAATGTAGTAATTAATGACAGCAATTGAGCTCAAAAGAGAGACATAGGATCATTCTTGGTTTGAAGAAAATATTTCAGTTTCTAATATTCTCATTCATGATAAAAAACTTTTATCTAATACTTAGAAAGCAATATCCTGATTCTGTGAACATTAACTATTAAAAGGAATTTGTAATAGTTCAGACATCACAGAATTTAAAATACAGATGATGGAAGCACTCACTGATGGGGAACCAGCAAATAAGACCAATCTCACCATCTTCATTAGGCAGCACAGTGAAGCAGGAAAATGAGAATAAAATATATATGAATGGAAATGAAGGAGTTACACTTGCAATAACTGCATATATAATTTTCATTAAGGTAAAAAATAGGCTGCAAATATAGTGAGATGATTTGAATCAGATTTGAGAAGTCAGTTAGATTAAAATATTAATGAAGATTCATGAAACATTTAAAATAGTAACAAAACATAAAAAATAAACATTGAAAATAATACACAATAAAATGAAATACATATATAACATAGATGTGCTAGAGCTTGTGGAATAAAAAAGTTCCATCAAAAGTAATGACATAAGGAGACAGGGCAAGATGGCATTGGTTTAGGTGGGCACTCACCATCTCTCTTGCAGAGGATGGCTGTTTGGGGACAGGATCCTGCCCGTGGTCTTTTCTGGGAGCCCACAGAGTGAGAACCTTAGGGACAACGATCTGGAGGAAGCTGTACAGTGAGGTGGACTGCTCAAGATAAAACTGTGAGTTTTTCCCCAGCTGGAAATCATGGACACAGACAGCTAAGCCCCACCCTCAGGGCAAAGGGCTAGGGCAAGCCCTGGTTTGGCTTGGAGGGGGCAGAGTCTGCCAATTTTATAGTCCTTGTGCTGAGGAGTATCAGAGTTTCAGCTCCCCTGGGAGGGTCAGGCAGTGGGAAGTGTTTGATAAGTTTCCACAAGCCTATTTAGGGTCCCCTCGGTAGAGGGGATGGTCTAGAAGAGGCCTTCTTTTGGGTCCCTTAATTCTCAAAAAAAAAAAGAGAAAGTTACTTAAAAAAAATTAACTTCATTTACTTGCTAAAATCTGCCTCAAAACCTGATGAAAGAAGCCTGCAGGGTAATTGATTGATGAACACAGGAAGGCTGAGAGGCTCCACAAGGGCCCAAGAAGGAATACTGCCCTTCCTTAGCTTTGTTTGACTGTTTGCTTGTGTGTTTGTTTGGTTTTTCTTTGTTTGTTATTTGTTTCTTGCTTTTCTTTCCTCTTCCCCCTGCTTTTTAAAAAAATTAGGTGCTGGTAGCTTTTTTCTTCTTTGCTGTGCTTCTTCTTCCTTGATTTCCCATTCTCTGTGTGTATTGATTTTGTCTACCAGTGCTATCTCTTTTCCTTCCTTCATCTTTCTACCTTCTGCTTTCTGCTGTGGTTCTTACATTCCACCTTTTTTCATTAGTCCTCAACTACACGGCTGTCAATTTCTATCTTGTCTATTCTGTTTTCTTTTCCTTTCAGCCCTTTCTTTACTCTTTCTCTCTCTCGTCATCATTCTGGCCTTTTAAATCATTCTATATATTTTTTCTCTATTTGGTTTCCCATTTCATTGTAGGTACTCTACTCCCCCCTCCTCATTACTCTACACTGCCTACATGAGTTAAATATTCATGTTACTAAGTCTTATAAGGCCTCTCTTCTAACTTTTATCAATATTTCTATTATCCTTTTTCCTTTCTTACCTCTTTGATTCCTCTGGTCCTAATCTTTTTCCTTCAAGAGAACATAGAAAAAACCAAGGAATTAGAACAAGAAGAACAAAGTGTCAAAGAGAGAACTTAACACACACACAGAACCACCAGCTAAATAAAACTCTAGAACAGAGAGAGAAGGAAATCAACTGAATAAACCCATCAATATAAAGTGATGACCAGAGGGCAACAAAAAATTACAAAACATACTGAGAAACAGGAAAACATGGATCAGTCCAATGAATAAGCTAAAAACCAGGAAGAGATGCAGAACATTGAACAATTAATCAAAGCTGTCCAAACAAATATAATGGACCAACTTAATGAAGTGAAGGAAGAGATTAAGAATATTAAGAAGACACTGGGAGAACATACTGAAGAAATTGTAAACATACATAAAAAGATAATGGATATGATGGTGATGAATGGCACAATTCAAGAAATCAAAAAGATGCTGGACTCACATAACAGAGATTTGAGCAGACAGAAGAAAGAATTAGTGATGTGGAAGACAGTACATCTGAAATCAAACAGATAGTAGAACAGATAGATAAAAAGATAGAAAAAATCCAGCAGGGACTTAGGGATATAACTGACACACAAAACACACAAACATATGCATGATAGGTATCTCAGAACGAGAAGAGAAGGGAAAGAGAACTGTGGCCATTTGGCAGTTTGATGTAATTATGAATTCCAAAAATATAATTGGATCATGCTTGTAATCTGATCTGTTAATCTGGGCAGATTAAGTTATGATTAGGGCATTGACTGGGCCACGTCAGTAGGGAATTGAGCCCCACCCCTTGGTGGGTGAGGAATTGAATATAAAAGGCAAGGCAAAGGACAGAAGAAGCAGTTTTTGAGAAGCAGTTTTGATGTTGGAAAGAAGGCCCCAGGAGAAGAGAAGCAGGCCATTCACCTGATCGTCTACAGCTGACCTTGTGGAGGAAACAGGAGCTGAGCCCGGAGAGAAACGCAGCCCCGTGAAGAGAGGAACCCAAGAAGCCTGAACTCTGGCCAATGCCAGCAGTTGTCTTGCTCTAACATGTGGCAATGAACTGTGGTGAGAGAAGAAATTTAATGCTTTATGGCCTGGGATCTGTGGACTTCTATCCCAAATAAATACCCTTTAAAAAGACCAACCCATTTTTGGTATTTCACATTAGCTCCCCTTTGGCTGACTAATACAAGAACAGAAAGAGTGTTGAAGAAAATAATGGCTGAAAACTTCCCAACTCTATGGAGGGAGATGGAGGTACATGCCCCGGAAGCACAGCACACCCCAAACAGTATAATCCCAACAGGCCTACTCCAAGACATATAATTATCAAAATGTTCAATGCTCAAGACAAAGAGAAAATACGCAAGGCAGCAAGAGAAAAGAGAACCATCACATACAAGGGAAGCACAATAAGATTAAGTGCTGATTTCTCATCTGAAACCATGGAGGCAAGAAGACAGTGGTATGACATAGTCAAGGTACTAAAAAAAAAAACTTCCAGCCATGAATTCTCTATCCAGCAAAGCTGGCATTCAAAAATGATGGAGAGTTCAAAATAATCACAGAAAAACAGAAATTAAGAGAGTGTGCCAATGAGAAACCTGCACTTCAAGAAATACTAAAGGAAGTTCTACAGGTTGAAAGGAAAAAACAGGATAGAGAGATATGGAGGAGAGTGTAAGAACAATGAAAAAGACAAAAAGAGAAATAAAAACAACAGATGACATACATAAATCCAAAGAAAATATGGCTGATGTAAGAAAATCATTGAGATTAATAACACTGAATGTTAATGGATTAAACTCACCAGTCAAGAGACACAGATTGGCAGAATGGATGAGGAAATATGATCCATCTATATGATGTCTACAAGAAACCTACCTTAGACAAAGGGATTCAAGGATGCTGAAAGTGAATTGCTGGAAAACAATTTTACAAGCAAACAATAACCAAAAAAGGGCAGGAGTAGCTATCATAATATCAGACAAAATAGACTTTAAATACAAAACTATTGTAGGAGACAAATATGGACACTATATATTAGTAAAAGGAGTAACCTTAAAAGAAGAGAGAACAATCATAAACATTTACGCACCTAATCAGGGTGCCTCAAATACGTGAGGCAAACACTGGAAAAACTAAGGGGAGACATAAATATAGTGGGGGAATTTAATACACCATTGTCACCATTAGACAGAACATCTCAAGAGAGAATCAATAAAGAAACAAAGACTCTGAATAATACATTAGAGGACCTGGACTTATTAGGCATATACAGAATGCTACACCTGAATACAGCAGGATATACATTCTTCTTGAGTACACATGGATCCTACTCCAAGATAGACCACATGCTAGGCCACAGAGCAACTCACAATGAATTCAGAAAAATTGAGATTATACAAAGTAATTTCTCTGACCACAATGGAAAGAAATTGGAAATCACTCAGGGGCAGAGAACCAGATGAGGCATAAAGACATGGAAGTTAAACAACACACTCTTAGACAAAAAGTGGGTCAAGGAGGAAATCTCAAAAGAAATCAGTAACTATCTTGAAATGAATGAAAATGACAGCACAACATATCAAAACCTATGAGATGCAGCCAAAGCTCTACTGAGCAGGAAATTCATAGCCATAAATGTATATATTAAAAAAGAAGAAAGAGCTAAAATTGAAGACTTAACTGCACACCTGGAGGAATTGGAAAAACAAAAAACTAACCCCAAAGAAAGTAGAAAGAAGGAAATAACAAAGATTAGAGCAGAACCAAATGAAATAAAAAATAAGAAAGCCTTAGAAAAAATAAACAAAACCAAAAGCTGGTTCTTTGAGATCAATAAAATTGACAAACCCTTAGCCAGACTAAGAAAGAAAAAGAGAGAGGAGATGCAAATACACAAAATAAGGAATGAAGAAGGGGATATCACTACTGACCCCACAGAAATAGAGTATCATAAGAGGATACTTTGAAAAATTATATGCCAATAAGAATGATAATTTAGAGGAAATGGACAAAATCCTAGAAATGCATAAGCAGCCTACATTGAAGAAAGAAGAAATTGATGAACTCAACAGTCCAATTACAAGTAAAGAGATAGACTCTGTCATCAAAAACCTCCCAACTAAGAAGAGCCCAGGACCAGATGGCTTCACAGAGGAATTCTACCAAACATTCTAGAAAGAGCTAACACCAATCCTGCTTAAGAGCTTCCAAAAATTAGAAGTAGAAGGAACATTGTCTAATTCATTCTATGATGCAAGTATTACCCTAATACCGAAGCCAAACAAAGACACCACAAGAAAGGAAAATTACAGACCAATTTCTCTAATGAACCTAGATGCTAAAATCCTCAACAAAATACTTGCTAATCACATTCAACAGCATCTCAAAAGAATTATACACCATGACAATGTCGGTTTCATCCCTGGTATGCAAGGATGGTTCAACATAAGAAAATCAAAGAATGTAATACACCACATAAACAGATTGAAAGAAAAAAATCACATGATCATCTCTATAGATGCAGAAAAAGCATTCGACAAAATACAGCACTCTTTCCTGATAAAAACACTGCAAAAGATAGGAGTAGAAGGAAACTTTCTGAACATGGTAAAGGGTGTATATGAAAAAACCAAAGCTAACATCATCTTCAATGGTGAAATCCTAAAAGCCTTCCCTCTGAGACTGGGAACAAGACAAGGATGCCCACTATTAGCGCTCCTATTTACCAATGTCTTAGAATACTTGCTTGAGCACAGAGGCAAGAAAAAGATATAAAGGGCATCTAAATTGGAAAAGAAGTAAAAATTTCATTACTTGCAGATGACATGATCCTAAACATAGAAAGCCCTGAGAAATCTACAAGAAAGCTTCTAGAACTTATAAAGGAGTTCAGTAACATCGCAGGCTATAAGATCAATGATCAAAAATCAGTAGTATTTCTGTACACCAATAATGAAAAGTCTGAGGAAGAAATCAAGTAAAAAATACCATTTACAATACTAACTAAAAGAATCAAATATCTAGGAATAAATTTAGCTAAAGATGTAAAGGACTTATATACAGAAAACTACAAAACACTGTTAAAGGAAATCAAAGAAGACTTAAATAAATGTCAGGAAGAATATTCCCTGTTCATGTATAGGAAGACTAAACATCATCAAGACGTCTATCCTACCCAAACTAACCTACAGATTTAATGCAATCCCAATAAAAATCAACACAAATTTTTTAAGGAAATGGAAAAACCAACTACAAAATTTATTTGGATGGTTAAGAGGCCCCAAATCACCAAAGACATATTGAAAAAGTAAAATGAAGTTGGAGGTATCACACTACCTGTCTTTAAAACATACTACAAAGCTACAGTGGTCAAAACTTCATGGTATTGGCACAAGGATAGACATACTGACCAATGGAACCGAATTGAGAATTCTGATATAAATCCTCACATATACAGTAATCTGATATTTGACAAGGCCACCAAGCCCACTCAGTTGGGAGAGAATGGCCTCTTCAATAAGTGGTACTTGGAGAATTGGATATACATATTCAAAAGAATGAGAGAGGCACACCATCTCACACCTTATACAAAAATCAATTCAAGGTGAATCAAAGATCTCTTTATAATAGCCAAGACCATAAAGACCTTGGAAGATGATGTAGGGAAGCATTTACAGGACCTTGTAATAGGAAATGGTTTCATGAACTTCACACCCAAAGCATAAGCAGCACAAGAAAAAATAGATAAATGAGATCTCCTCAAAATTAAAAAGTTTTGCACCTCAAAGGACTTTATCAAGAAAATAAAAAGGCAGCCTACCCAATGGGAGGAAATATTTGGCAGCCATATATCTGATAGGAGCCTAATATCCTGCATATATAAAGAAATCCTACAACTTGAAAATAAAAAGACTCGCAACCCATTTAAAAAATGGGCAAGTGACCTGAAAAGACACTTCTCCAAGGAAGAAATGCAAATGGCTAAAAAGCACACGAAAAAATGCTCGACATCACTAGCTATTAGGGAAATGCAAATCAAAACTACAATGAGATACCATCTTACACCCATCAGAATGGCAGCTATTAAAAAAACAGCAGACCATAAGTGTTGGAGAGGATGTGGAGGAATGGGAGCCCTCGTCCACTTCTGCTGGGATTGTGGAATGGTCCAGCTACTGTGGAGAACAGTTTGGCAGTTCCTCAAAAAACCAACTATAGAACTTCCATATGATCCAGCGATTCCACTGCTGGGTATATACCCAGAAGAATTGAAAGCAAAGACACGAACAGGTATATGCACACCAATGTTCACAGTGGCATTGTTCACTATTGCCAAAAGTTGGAATCAACCCTGGTGACCATCAACAGATGAATGGATAAACAAAATGTGGTACATACATACAATGGAATATTACTCAGCTGTTAGAAGGAATAAAGTGCTAACACACAGGATAACATGGATGAATCTTGAAGACCTTATGTTGTGTGAAGCAAGCCAGGCATTGAAGGATGAACAATACAGGACCTCACTGATATGAATTAAGGAAATTGAGCAGTCTCTGAGAACTATTGTCTGTACGATAGGTTTATAAGAAAGTGAAAGAGAAGAGAAAGTTGTGAGCCATTACCCATACAGACATAATATATGGTAAAGTGATAGACTGTAGTTGCCTATTGAAGGGATAGGACAGGTGGGTAGTGATATTAATGGGTTTGGTGGCGCATGGTTGACAGGTGGGTAGATTGGGGAGGGTGGGTTAGAAGACCCAGGATACTGGGGGGAGAGATGGGAGAGGAACCAGATAAATACTTGGGATTTGTGGGTATGAGGTTGAAAGCACAGAGGTGGGAATACTCTTATGGCAATATGACAAGGAAGTGTCACTGGTTTAGGGTGTTGGTTTGGGGGGGCATTTGGGACAGGGTGCATCTGGAGCAGGCTTCTAGGGAGTGTGTCAGTGTTCATCTTGTCATCATGTGTTGTATCAGTGGGTGGAGACCCACATACTGAGCGGGAAGGAGATGGACTCCCATCTTTGGGAGGTCTGATTCACTCAGAAATAGACAGGTGGGCATCTCTTAAGAGCAAGGGTGGTTCCTAATAGGGCAGGAAAAACCAGTGTGTCAAGACCTCTTGTTGCATGTAACTATGAATCTTGTCATCCAATGAGTCAAGCCAGGGGATCATCATGGGTCCCAGGGAGATGGAGAGGGAGAAATAGAATAGATCAAACAGGGGGTATTTAATGATCAGTGGAAATGTTTTTCATTACCTTACAGTAATGGACACAGGACACAGTAAATATCATCAAAATTTATAAAAGTGTATGGTCTAAATTGTAAGCCATACTGTACACCATTGACAATTTTTAGTAGCTATCTCTCCCTATCTGTATATCAGTTATAACAATGCTACCATCCACATACAAAAAGATTTTAATGTGGGGTGAGGAAAGGGGGAGAAGTTTGGGTATATGAGAGGCTCTTGTATTCTGTGTGTGACTTTGCTGTGACCTAAAACTTCTTTGAAAATTAAATGAAAAATAGTGAGACACTGGGTAGTGAGAGGGGGAAGGTGCCACAGTACAAACTGGATACCAGATATTGCAGTGATAAAAGGCAAAATGTCAAAAAAAATTTTTTTTTAAATTTTTCCTATTTTTTGAATATCCCAATCCTTTAATTTTATTTTTAGTTTTTTTTTAAGTTTTCATATATTTTATCTCTTACATTTAAACTTATCATTATTATTTCATTTTCCTATTAATTGTATTTGGCTATGGTATTGGTTCCATCTTTAAAGAAGCTTTGGATCACAGAAGGGTTACAACTGGGGTGGAGGAGGATCATTGGTGGGGTGTGTCAAGGATCGGGGGTGCATGGGAGGAAGTTCACCTGAACATACATAAAAGGTATATGAAATTGTTCAAATGCTCATGGGGCATAGTCACAGTGGGTGGAGAATCACTCAATAAATGAAAGAATACTGTATTCCCATCCTGGAGATCTCTGCCACATTCTCCAAGGGAGCAGCAACTGTCCCCCAATTGCAGGGGCAGTGTCTGGCAAAGGAAGATGATCCACTGATGGGCTCTTGTTATTGATGACTAACCTTAAGAGTCTTTGCTCTTGAAATTGAAAGTTAGCCTATTGTTATGGGGTGCCTAAGGGTTGCCTCCTGAGAGCCTCCTTGTTGCTCAAATGTGGCCTCGCTCTAAGCCAAACTCAGCATATGAAGGCATTACCTTCCTCCCAGCATGGGACGTGACTCCAGCGGATAAGCCTCCCTGGCAATGAGGAATTACTATCAAGTGTCAACTGGCAATACAACTGGAAAAAGACCTTGAATAAAAGGAGAAAAAGGTAAAGACAAATGAGTTCATATGGCTAAGATTCTTCAGTGAGTTAGGAAGTCATCCCAGAGGTAACGCTTATGCACATCCCGGTAGGACATAATAGGCTTCCAATGTGGATATCACCCCAAATAGAGGGGCTCCTGAGGGCTCTGGAGACACCCAGGTCCTATATCAGGGCAGATAGCTCTGGAGTTTGGTGCCTTATCAGTGGGCCCTACTTTGGAATCTGTGCTCCTGAGAGTGACAGAGTTGTACTCAACTATGTCTTCCCTGCACATGGTCCATCTGTCTCTTCTATTCAAACCTATATGTGGTGCTGGAGTTTGTAGGTGTACTTCCAGAGACTGGAGTCTGTGGGCTGTCCATGTGCCAGCTGGGCCTGGAATCTCGGTGGAGTTGCAACTCCTACTTTACAGCACAATGGACTCACCCAGGACACCTGGTGGGGAGATGATAATGGGCAGTGGCCATCCCAGGGAATGGAGAGAGTGTGCAGCTGCAGGCAGGATAATCCCATCCATCATATCCATAGGATATAAGCCCCCTCTCACTTGGAGGTGGAATGGACATCACTATCCCAGACTCCTCAGAATTGTGGGAAGAGCTATGGACTAGAGTGGACTTATTGCTATTCTGTTATAGACATATTATGATTCAAACAATGGAAGAAATTACAACATTAATGTGGAGCCAGTGGCCACGGGATGCTTCAGGGGCAGGGAGAGGGAAAAGCAGTTGTAATACAGGGTGTTTTTCTGGACTTGGGAATTATCCTGAGTGACATTGCAATGACAGATATATGCCATTTTATATCATCATATAACATGCAGAACTGTGTGGGAGAGAGTGTGGTATATAATGTGAACTATGGTCCATGCTTAATGGCAAAGCCCCAGGATGTGTATATCCATTGCAGGTGATGTGCCACACTAATGAAGGATGTTTATGTGGGAGGTTGTGGGAGGTGTGGGGGGTGGGGCATATGGGCATTCCTATAATTTTCTTGTAACATTTATGTAATCTAATTATCTTTAAAAAAATAAAAAAAATTGTTATTAAAAAAAATAAGAAAGTAATGAAATAAATTAATTAATGGAGAAATAGACCATATTTATTGGAAGATAATATTATAATGATGTCAATTATATTCATTTATTAAATGACTCCTAAAGAAAAATCCTTGCAGACTTTCTATGATAGAAATTAACAAGCTGGTTCTAAATTTGATATGAAATCTATATAGAATAAGCACTCTTAGGGAATAAATGATTTAAAAGATGATTTCCTTTACAGATATTAAGACTCTCTAAAAATAATTGTAATAAAACATTGGGGCATACAGGCAAAACATGACAAGTAAACATACAACACAATAGAGGGTACAATATGAACACTCAACAAATGAAAGATAGAATGAGGACCTGCAATACAAATAACATTTCTACCTGCAACATAAACAAAACCAAATCTTTGTACATGAAATAATAAAATGATGAAATCAAATTTAAAATACTTTTAAATGCTTGAAGGAATTTTTTAGGAGGAGGAGGAAAAGGAGCTGGAGGCAGAGATGAACAGTTGGAGAAGGGAGTGGAAGAGAAGGAGAAGGAAAAGATACAAAAATACACACAATGGAAACATGTTTGTGAGCTTGATTGCACTAAATAATTTATTTCTCTAGAAATAGTGCAAGGACATCAAATCTGAAATCATAAATCACTTAAAATAAATTTTAATTTTAAAGACTGAAAAGGAACTTTGAGGAAGAAGAAACACAGATATCTTGTTTTACATAGGGCAGTATAATCTGCCCCATTGATTTGGAAGGAAAATAAATATATCCATATGATACAGTCACATATTCAGTAAACAGGGAAAATATGTCTTAATTTACCAATTGTTGGTGAGGATGCAGAACTTAAGATACATGTAAATATTCAATGGGTGTGGTCAGTTGGTACAACTGTTTTAAAAAAGTATTTGACATAGTCTTAGCAATCTAAGACTTAATTTGCAATAACTAAAAACACTTAGGTCAATTCTGAGAGCAAATAAGATTGTCAGCTTAAGACACAAACCCATTTTATTTCAGTTGTGATTATGATCTATATTCTATGATACTATCTATGCACATGTATGATCCACACTCTATGCTCAGGCTATTGGAACAGCCTACATATGAGATGTTCCTGATTTTCATGGCAAGATAAAAATATGTTATATCAAAGTTCTCATATGTTGGCTTTTAATCCCACACACATCACTTTTAGTAGTATTTTATTGATCAAATAATGTCTTGTGACTCATTTCGCAATTGATGAATTAAGACTTTACTTCTTTTTCTTCATAATGATACAGCAGATAACAATGACTTCTGGGAAGATGGTATTGAAGTAGGTTGCCAGAGATGAACTTTTTAAAAAACAATGGAGGAGAGTGGACTTACTGGTATTCTACTATATACTTATTGTGATCCTAGCAATGGTAGAAATTATATCATTGATGTGGAGACAGTGGCCACAGAAGGTGCTGAAGGCAGGGAGAGGGGAAAAGAGGTGTAATATGGGTACACTTTTGGGACTTGGAACGGTCTTGAATGACATTGCAATGACAGATAAAGGCCATTGTATAGCCTGCAATAACCTATAGAATTGAGTGGGAGAGAGTGTAAACTACAATGTAAACTACAATCTATCCTTAGTGGCAATGCTCCAAATTGTGTTCATCAATTGCAATGAATATACCGCACTAATGAAAGAAGTTGTTAATGTGGGGGAAAGTGGGAAGTATGGAGCACATGGGAATACCTTATTTTTTTTATGTAACATTTTTTGTAATCTAAGTATCTTTTTGAAAAAAAAAAAAATATATATATATATATATAAATGGAGGAAGTACCAAAGCCATCTGAGGGAGGTGCTTTGAGAGTATGCAGACCAGGAGAAGGCTACACATCACCCAGGAAGGACAGGGACAGAGATACAAAGTTTCAGATGCCAAAAGTATGAGTTACTAGTCCCCCACAGTGAGAATAGCACACATCCCCCATGCTCAAGATGAACAGATTGGGTAAAACCTTTGGCTTTCTGTATCCAACTGAGAGAGGAACAGACATATTCCTCCCTTTGAGGAGTAAGGATGTGGTGGAGGGCAGAGAGTGGTTTCTCTTCAGTGAGTTTGCACAGCAGAGCCCACTTTCAATTTTAGCTTTGGCCAGACTGGAATCAACAGTGATGGAAGTTGGAAGAGACACCACATTGGAATGGTTTGTCAAAGAGCAACATCTTCTGGGAGGCTGACAAACTGCAATAAGAAAAAAAGCTTTTTGGAGTCTCTCAAGTCCAGGCACTCTTGAATCTTTTATGCTCCCCCTTAGTGGATCCCTGGCTCTGTTTTGATTACAAAAGCTGGGCAAACTAAATGTTTAGAATAGCTTGAAACAAAAATCAAAGAGCCATGAAACAAAACTACAAAGCAAGAGAGAGAAATTGACCATCAGAGTAAATTCACCAGATATGTAGACATCAGCAAAAAATTGCAAGCCATACTAAGAAATGGGAAGATATGGCCTAGTTAAAGGATCAAATAAAAATTCCTGATAAAACACAGGATTTAAGATAACCTATCAATGATGTTCCCACAAATCTCAAATTAATTATAAGATGTGAGGGAAAATAAGGTTAAGAGATAAAGAACATTAAGAAGACACTAGATGAGCACAGAGAATTTGAAAACTTGAATGGAAGTATAACAGAGCTTATGAGAATGAAAGACACAAGAAGTGAGATTTAAGACACATTAGAAAGAGGATCCAAGATGGCAACAGAGTAGGGCACTCTAACAATCAATTCATCCCACAGGGTATTTAATAATTAGCCAAGGTCTTTCCCTATCAACTGTTTGGGGGTACCCCAGAGACTAGAAGAACACAGTAAATTATTCAGGGAAGAATAGGAGGAGGAAACTGACGATCTGTCATGATGATTCATGAGTGGATTCTTCCATATTGTACAGGTGGTTGCCCATCCCCACTGGCGAGTCAGGCTGCCTTGGGACCCACTCCCTGGCTTGAAGTAAAGCTCCCTTTCCTAAAAGCAAGGGAGAGAAAGTGGCCTGGCACCAACTTTGTCTGTTGTTTAGCAAATTTGGCTAGGTGAGTTCCATTTCTGAGCACAGCTGAGGTTTAAACCTGCCCAAGGCACAAAGAAGCCAGCAGCATTTATGCTATCTGTGCCACAGCAGGAGTAAAAGGAGGGATGCCACACAGGAGTAGAAGGAGTAGAAAGAGAGGAAGCATGCATTCTCTTTTAGACCAGTGCCTACAGAATCACTCTGCCCAAGTTAGAGGGCTGTGGCACCCTTGATACCAATGTGTCCCAGGAAGGAGAGGAACCATGTGCAATCTGAAAACTCTTAAGTGAGTATGGGCAGAGCCACCCTGCCCAACTCAGGGAACCTAGCAAAAATTGTGGCAGTTTATTAGAGAACTCAGACCTCAGGGGCTGGGAGCTGTGCAACAGTTTTATCCCAGGTAGACCGGAGGCCTCAGGTTCAACTATACCCCCACCAGGGGTATTTCTTAGTCAGCTAATAAATAAAAGCACAGAATAATCTTAGGGCAGTAGGGAGCAACTGGATAAAGAGTACTACCAACCGGCGACTTTAGGAAAGACTAAATTGTGGGAGATATCAAAGGAAAAATTAGAAGCCATTAGTGTCTCTTCTCCAGAGCACATTTGAATTGATCTACACTCCTTTCATAGATCCCCTGAGCCGGTTTTGACTAGGAAACCAGAGTTGTGAAGATGGTCACTAGGTGGACACTTCTAACAAAATTACCCTCCAGGATATAGCAGCTAGAGAAGACAAATGGAGTATTAAAAATATACAGATGAAAATTTTAAAAGTAAACAGAACAAACATTCACAAGGGAGGGACAGTAGAAACTTTAACAAAAACCCAATGAATAAGAAAGCCATAGGCTAAAGAGAGAAATTGAGCACAGAATAAAGACATAAAAAAAAAAACCAGATGTCAAGACACCAGCTAAAAATTGCAAGCCATACTTAAAAACAGGAAGATATGGCAAAGTCAAAGGAACAAATTAAACTTTTAGACAAAACACAGGATTTGAGACAACTCATCACAGATATTCAACAAATATCCTTAATAAACTCAGTGTTATGCCTAAAGACATTAAGGATATTAAGAAGACACAGGGAGAACATAAAGAAGAATTAGAGTTTGCAAAGAAAAGTAAAAGATCTTATGGGAATGAAAGACACAATGGAAGTGATTAAAAATACTTTGGAGTCATATAATAACAGATTTGAATTAGATGAGGAGAGAATAAGAGAGTTGGAGAAAAGAGCATCTGAATGTGAAAAGACAGGAGAACAGAAAAAGAAAAGAACGGAAAAAATGGATTAATGTTTCAGAGAATTGAATGTCAATGTGAAATACACAAACATATGCATTGTTTGGAGAAGAGAATGGAAAGGCCAGAAAAAATATTTGACATAAATATCAATATCCAAGAAGAATACAGCACAATCAGAATAAATCTACATAAACCTACTCTGAGGCACTTAATATTCAGAATGTCAAATGCCAGAGATGGAGAATTCTGAAAGCAGCAAGAAAAATACAATTCATCACATACAAGGGACTCTCAATAAGACTAAGTAGTGATTTCTCTTCAATAACAATGGAGGCAAGAAAGCAGTACTATGATATATTAAAGGTTCTGAAAGAGAAAACTGCCAATGAAAAATTCTTTAACTGGTAAAACTGTCCTTTAAAACTGAGGGTGAGTTTAAGGTCTTCACAGACAAACAAACTAAAAGAGTATGTTACCAGCAGACCTTTCATTTCTGGTTTCATTTAATTGTATCTTCTCTCTTTCTTTCTTCTAAGTCTTAAAATTTTTTGATCTTTTCTAAGAGTCAACATTTGTTTGGAAATTCTTTCTACTGCTTTTTTTCTCAATTTCATGTATTTCTGCTCTAGTCTTTGTTATTTCTTTGCTTATGCTTACTTTGGGATTAGTTTGTTGTTCTTTTTATAGTTCCTGCCTCTCTTGAGTTAGATGTTTGATTTTAGATCTTTGTTCTTTTTTATTGGAAACCTTGAGGGCAATAATTTTTTCCCTCTGTATTACTTTTGTGGTATCTCATTGGTTTTGGTATATTAATTTATTATATTTTCACTTTCATTCATCTCGAGATGTTTACTGATTTCTCTTGCTATTTCTTCTCTGAGAAGATGACACTGATTAAGAGTGTGTTGTTTAACCTCCATATATTTGTGAATTTTCCCTTTCTCCAACTGTTGTTGATTACCAGCTTCATAATATTTTGATTAGATAGAGTGCTTTGCATAATTTCAATCTTTTAAAATTTAATGGGACTTGGTTTGTGACACAACATATGGTCTCTCCAGGACAAAGTTCCATGAGCACTTGAGAAGAATGTATACCCTGCTCTTTTGGGCTGCAATATTCTATATATGCCTGTGAGGTCTAAATTATTTCTCATATTATTTAAGTTCCCTGTTTCCTTAGTGATCCTTTGCCCAATTGTTCTAGGCAAAGATGAGCGAGTTATATTGTAGCATTTGACTTAGCTACAGTGTTAAAAACTGCATGGCATTTTTATAAAGATAGATATGTTGACCAATGGAAGAGAATTAGGTGTTCAGAAATAGATCCACAAATTTATGATAAAATGATTTTTTTAAAAAAGATTTATTTATTTATTTATCCCCGCCTTGCTGCTTGTGCTTGCTGTGTCCATTCGCTGTGTGTCTTCTCCGTGTCTGCTTATCTTCCCCTTGCTGTGAGGTCCCGCTGCATCAGCCCCTCACACTGCGCGGGCCGGCCTGCCCTCACAAGGAGGCCCCCGGAAGCGAACCCGGGGCCTCACACATGGTAAACGGGGGCTCTATGGGTTGAGCCACACCCGCTTCCTGTTGTGAGAGCTTGCTGCATCAGCTCACTAGGCTGTGCAGGCTGGCCTGCCCTCACAAGGAGGCCCCGGGAAGCGAACCCGGGGCCTCCCGTATGGTAAACGGGGGCTCTATCGACTGAGCCATTCCCACTTCCCATGATAAAATGATTTTTGAGAAGGCTGTTAAGCCCTCCCATCTGGGCCTGAACTGTGCTTTCAGCAAATACTGTTGGAAGAACTGGATATCCATATCCAAAAATATGAGGACCTCTCTCTCACATCTTATACAAAAATTAAATCAAAATGGATCAAAGTTTCAAAATTAAAACTACAGCCATGAAAACCCTGGAAAGAAATGTAGGGAAAAATCTTCAAGTTGTTGGGGTAAGTAGTGGTTTCTAAAACTTTACACCCAAAGCATGAACAATGAAAGAAAAAAAATAGATAAATGAGACCTCCTCTAACTTAAGAAAAAACTTTTGTACTTCAAAGGATGTTGTCAAGATTGTGAAAAGTCAGCCTACTCAATGGGTGAATATATTTGGAAAAACATGTTTGATAATGTTATATAAAGAGATCATACAACTCAATAATAAAAACCCAGCAACCAAATTTAAAAAGGGGGGAAAGACTTGACTAGACCTTTCTCCAAAGAGGAAATACAAATGGCCAAAAAGCACATGAAAAATTGTTCAGTATCATTAGCTAATAGGGAAATGCAGATCAAAACTATACTGAGATATTTCACACTTAACAGAATGGCTGTTATGACAAAAACAAAAAACGAGAAATGCTGGAGAGGACCTTGAGAAATAAGTACACTTCTTCTCTGTTGGTGGGAATGTAGAATGATGTAGCCTTTGTGGAAGACATTTTAGTGATTCCTCAAGGAATTAAATATAGAACTGCCATTTGATCTAGCAATCCCATTACTAGGAATATATTCAGAAGAACTGAAAACAAGAACACAAACTAACATTTGCTCACTGATGTTCATAGCAGCATTGTTAACAATTGCTAAAATATGGAAAGAACCCAAGTGTACATAAACTGATGCATGGATAAACAAAATGTGGAATATAAATACAATGGAAAAGTATTTAGCTGTAAGAAAAATTAAATCAGAATGCATATGACAACATGGATGAACCTTGCAGAAATTATGTTGACCAAATATTGTATGGTCTCACTAATGTTAACTAAAATGAGTAAACTCATGGAGGTAAACTCTGGAGTATAGGTTGCTAGGAAATTGAATATGATTGAGAACAGGAGCTGATACTTAATGAATGTGGAGTTTTTAATAAGGTTTATGGTAAATGTGTGGAAATGAATAGAGTTGATGATAATACATTATAGTGAGTATAACACTGCCAATTTATAAATGTGAATGTGGCTGGACATAATATTTCAATTGAAAGGAAGCTAGAGAATAATGTAAGGACTGTATAACACAGCGATTTTGGTGGTGGATGTATATTATGGTTGATATAACTATAAGGATGTTCTTCCTTTATAAAGTGCTAACTATACAGTGATAAATGGGAAAATTACAACTAATGTAACATATGGATTATAGTTAACAGTAATATTATACTATTTTTGCAGCAATGAGAAAGAAGATATATCAATTCTAAAGAACAAAAATAGGGGTGTATATGGGATTTTTCCTTTTTGAGAAATGAAAATGTTCAAAAATTGATTGAGGTGATGACAGCACAACTCTATCATGGATATGAGACTTAATGACTGTATACTTTGAATGGATTGTATAAAGCATAGACTTGTACAGCACAATTAGTCCTGTGGCTGATGATGAACTGTGTTTAATAGAACAAATATGAGAATATTCTCTCAATGAACTTTAACAACTATATAATACTAATGCAAAGTTTCATTAACCAGGTAGGTTGAGGGAAAAATACACCAAATGTAAGATATTGGCTATAGTAAATAATACTGTTTTGATGATGTTCTTTCATAGTTTTTAACAATAGATTCACAACAATGCAAGATGTTGGTGGAGTAATGTATGGGAACTCTATGATGATATGCATGTTTGTTTTGTAAGTTCACAACTTATACACTTATTATTTATGGATGTTCATTATGAATGATAAACTTCAATAAAAAAGTTTTAAAAGATTTTCTTCCCAGGTAAAACAACTAGAAGAAACCAAAGGAGTATTATAAAACACAGTTGCAAATATAATGCAAACAGAATAGACTAACATTGCCAAAGGAGGAACATGGGAAGCTTTAGTAGAAAGCCAACCCATAAGAAAAGTATAGCCTAATGAGAGAGACTGAGCACAGAATAAACATAAAATATCAGATGCCAAGACAACAGCAGAAAATTACAAGCCATACTAAGAGACAAGAATATATAAGCCAGCAAATGGAACAAATTAGGCCTCCAGGTAAGATGTAGGATTTGAGACACCTATCAAAGATGTTGAAACAAATATCCTTAATAAATTCAATATGATGGTTAAAGAGATTAGGAAGACACTGGGGTAACATAAAAAAATTAAAAGATTGCAAAGAGAAGTAGCAGAATTCATGGGAATGAAAGACACAATGGATAAGATTAAAATATATTAGATATCAGGGAAAAATACAAGCAAAACAAACTATGGACAGTAGTATATAGTAAGATATTAAGCTTCCAATAAAGGAAATATAGTAAGGGAAAGAAACTAGACATGAGGTGCTAATATTACTTGACTCCATATATACAAAATTTAAATGCAAATAACTAGAGACAGAAACATGATAGCAGCTGTGTAAAGTAGGTGACATAGATTGAGAGGTGATGACTTTTTGTTTGTTGTTGTTATAATTATTATTGGAATAATGAAAATGCTCTAATAATGATTATATTGATGAAAACATAACTATGTGATTATACCAAATACCACTGGTTATACACTTTGGATGGATTGTATGTTTTATTAATTGGTATCAAAAATTAATTAAAAAAAAAAACTATTAGAGACCATTTAACAGCAGATTTGAAGAGACTGATGAAATAATGAATGAATTAGAAGACAAAGCACCTAAGTTTTAAAGTATTGAGGAACAGTTAGTGAAAAGAATGGACAAAATAAGAAGGTGTCAGAGAATTGAATTACAGTGCAAAATGCAAAAGCATATGCATTGTGGGTGTCCTGGAAGGAAAAAAGAATGGAAAAGGGTCAGAAAGAATGAGGAAATAGTGGCTGAAAATTACTCAAACATTATGAAAGACTAAATGTCAATATCAAGAAAGGACAACATACACCAAATAGAATAAATCTGAATAAACCTACTCCTATACACATTCTATTTAGAATGTCAAATGCCAGAGATAAAGAAAGAATTCTGAACACAGAAAGGATAAAGCATTTCATCACATACAATGGAAACTTATTAAGACCAAATCCTGATTTCTTATCAAAAACCATGCAGGTGAGAAGGAAGTGGTATGATTTATTAAAGGTAATGAAAGAGAAAAAATGCCAGCCAATAATTCTTTATCAAGCAAAACTGCCTTTCAAGGTTGAGGGTGAGTTTAAATTCTTCACAGGTAAACAAAAACTAAGATAGTAGGGCATTAAGAGACTAGATTTACAAGAGATACTAAAAGAAGTGCTACAACATGAAAGGAAAAGATGGGAGAGAGAGAACTGGAGAAGAGTGTAGAAATAATGATAATTAAAGGGTAACTGAAAGAGTAAAAATACAGATAAAAATAAGATAGCCCAATGTAAAGCCAAAAAATATAGTGGATAAACAAGTAATGCCTTTACAGTAATAATGTTAAATATTAATGAATTGAACTCCCCAAACAAAAGACAAAGACTCCAACACTCCTTCTGCTCCCTTCCCTTCTCTTTTCCCTCTGGGATGCCTATAATGCATATGTTTTGTGTTTTGTGTTGTCATTCAGTACGCTAAGTCCCTGCTCAAATTTTTCTATCTTTTTATCTATTAGTTCTACTATCTGTCAGACTTCAGGTGTACTATCTTTGATGCCACAAATTATTTTCTCTGCTTGTTCAAATCAGCTGTTATGTGCTTCCAGAATAATTTTGATTTCTTGCATTGTGCCATTCATAACCATTAGATCCTTCATCTTTTTATGTCTTTTTATGATTTCTTCAGCATGTTCCCCCTGTTTCTTCTTAACATCCTTTATCTCTTCCTTCACTTTATTAAGTTCATTAATGATATTTGTTTGGACATCATTGATTAGTCGTTCCACATTCTGCATATCCTCCTTTTTTAGTCTATTCATTATACTGGGCCATGTCTCCCTGCTTCTTAGTATGGCTTGTAAATTTTTGCTTGTATCTAGGAAACTGTTTATCTTGTTGGACTTATTCAGATGGTTAGCTTCTCTTTTTACTTTATGGTTTTATTTTCTTTTGTTTTGTGTTAGGGCTCCTCTTTGACACTTGGTTCCAATTATACTATATCCTTGTAGTTATGTGTGTTCCATTGAAAAAAATTTATGACCATAGAATAGGAAAAAGAGAAGAAGAGAAAAAGAATAATAGTAACAATTTTCTTAAAAATTGAAAAGGAACCATAAAAGAGCCAGGAAATAACTAAGCAACAAATGTGAAAAGTCATAAAAAATACAAAGGAATAAGAATAAAAAAAGTGGACCAAAAAAGTGGAACAAGATAAAATAGAATAAACTAAAAGACCAAATGATGAGAAG
>JAQZBX010024386.1:0-30199 GCA_029593785.1 Cabassous unicinctus
ATAGCAGCTTTGATGTTGGAAAGAAGGCCCAAGGAGAAGAGAAGCGAACCATTCGCCTGATCGCCTACAGCTGACCTTGTGGAGGAAACAGGAGCTAAGCCCGGAGAGAAACGCAGCCCCGGGAAGAGAGGAACCCCAGAAGCCTGAACCCTGGCAAATGCCGGCAGCTGTCTTGCTCTAACACGTGGCAATGGACTGTAGTGAGAGAAGAAACTTAGCACTTTATGACCTGGTAACTGTGGACTTCTACCCCAAATAAATACCCTTTATAAAGACCAACTCATTTTTTGGTATTTCACATTAGCACCCCTTTAGCTGACTAATACACCATCTCTACTTCAGACAGACAGCATATCCTGGAAACTCGTCAAGGACCTGCATCAGAGCCCCTGGTTTGCAGCCTGCCCTACAGAATTTGGACATGTGCATCCTCACAGTCACATGAGACAATTTTATAAAATTTCATACTATTTACAGATATCTCCTGTTCGGTCTGCTTCCCTAGAGAACCTTGATTAATACATCTGGGTATTGTTAATATTGTTGCTCATGTATTTCTTCCACAGAAATGGTCTTCCTATTATTCTCTTGTCGAATAATCCCAATACTCTCCTCACTCAGTGTAAGCTTGATAAAGGCAGAAATTCTAGCTGTATTATCCACTTAGGGATAGGAGTCCCCAGGGCTAGAACTATGCCTGCAACATAATGTGCTTAGTGCACATTTGTTGAATGAATGAATGTCTTGCCTTATCTCCCACCCTAATTCATTGCCTCATTGCAGAGATGATCCATGATAAATTCATTTTTTAAACAATTTATTGAAGTATATCTTTCCTACATGAACAGACATAAACTATAAGTGTTCAGTAAACATTGTGAACTTACAAAACAAGCATGCATAATATCATACAGGGCTCCCACACCTCACCCCCCACTAAACACCCTGCATTATTGTGAAACATTAGTTAACAAATCATGAAAGAGCATCATCAAAGTATTACTACTAACTACAGTCCATATCTTCCTCCCCTATACATTTTTAAAGGATTTATTTATTTACTTTTATCCATTTTTACCGCTCCCCGCTCATTTTTGCTGCTTCTGTGTCCATTCGCTGGGTGACTCTATGTCCGTTTCCTGCCCTCTCTTCTCATAGTTTTCCTCCCGTCTTCACTAGGATTCTATCCTCGGAACCTGCGATGTAGGAGAGAGGGGTTCTACTGTCTGCACCACCTTAGTTCCTTGTTTTTCAGTGCGTCTCATCTTGGCTCTCCCTTGTGTCACTCTCCTGTTACATCATCATCTTGCTACGTGGATTGCGGGGCCTGGCGGCGCACCTGCGGACAGGGACTGAAGGCTCACCTGCTCACGGGGCCTGGCAGTGTACCCACACACGGGGCCTGGTGGCTGATGCCCCTTCTCTATTTTTCTTCTTTTAAATTTTTACCTGGAGGTCCCGGGGATCGAACCCAGGTCCCTCCATATGGGAGGCAGACGCCCAACCACCCGAGCCACATCCGTCCCCCTGTTATATCTCTTAAGGTTGACCAAAGATACCCAAAGTTACAATATTTTCCCGTACAGGATGGTCATATAATAAATCAGGCTTAGTTTACCACCAGCATACTAAAAACCAGGCCTAGGGAGAAAAACTAGGTATGGGGACACATGCATGGTTTCTAATATAGCAAATGTTTAGCTTACCATGATTGTCACAAAATTAGGACAGCGAGAATATTTGCAGCAAATTCATTTTTATATTCCCCAAAATTTCTAACTCAGAGCCTAGGAGAAATAAGAATTTGTTTAGTGATAGGCTAATTCGATAAAAACCTGAACAGTCGCCCCAGTACTACATTTCACTTCGCAAACACTAATATAGTCATTAATGAACATTTTTTACTGCAATCATAATCATCTTTCCTAGGATTTTAAGCTCCATATTCAGAGGGGGAGAAAAGGTACAAATAATACGTCTTCATGTTCAATCAAAAACACATGCAAACTAAAGTTAAAAGCATAAGGAGTGGCATTTATATTGTTCAATGGCATAAAAAATATAAAGATTCCTCAATGATTTGGGGTGCATTTATCTTAAACTTGTCTTCATTTCAATCTCAGAATGCTGAATAATAGATCGCATGTATTTAATAATACAGTCTAAAGGTAGAACGTATTATTGAATGATAAGTAAAATGTGTGTTTTAACAGACGTGCATACAGGGCCGATATCATCAGCTTTTTAATGAACCCCCAGATTGCCCCAGAAAGTTTTTTAAATTCCAAATTAGTGAGAGTTATATGAAAGTTATTAGCACACTTGTTCACCTAAGAACTTTACACCATTTCCTGGGCCTTTCAACTGCTTTAATGAGGCAACAGTTAAAAGAGGCTTATAGCCTAAACTTTATTGGCAATATAATAGAACAAAGATCCATTTAGCCATCACATAAGTCATTCCCCAAACACTTGCTTGTTGGATAAGCATGATGAAATAAGGAAGAGATGACTTGTTTCCACCAAATCCTAATGGGATTGTGTACCTGAACATAATTTGAACCCATGTTAGTGAATTTCCTAATGGAAAAATATGACCTCCTCCCTTTAAAAATTAAATGACCCTTTAGAGACTTACTAAAAAGAAAGTTCACCCAATTTTGCTAACATCAAATGACCTGTACAAAACAACATCTTGATGTGTTAGTGTAAGAATCAGAAACATCTGTATCATGTTTGGCTTCAAATGTGCATTGATTTGAAAATAAAGTGGAAAGATTTTGTTAAAATGTGTGCTTTGTTTCAAAGAATCTAAACCATTAAACACATTTTTGATACCCTTCTGAAATCCAATTCAATTGTTTGAAACAAAACTCAGAGAAGTCAGATTTTCTTCCTAAAAATGGACTACATAGAGCCTTCCAGCAGGGATTTTGACCTAAGATCTGTTGATTTAGAGTGTGTCTATGTATATACTTTAGGGCAGGCAAGAATTCTACCTCTGAACCCCCAATGCCTCCACTGTGCATATACTTTAGGAAGTTTCTAACCCCCTGAAATTGGTGCTCAAAGTTTTGTGTGCATATGCAAACAAGCCTTTATCTAGAGCAGTATTTCTCAGCTTTGGCAATATTGGCATTTGGGACTAGATAATTCTTTTTTTGCAGGGTGTGTATGTGTGAAGTGACTGTGCATTATAGCACAACATGTAGGTGCATTTCTGACCTCTATGCACTAGAGGCCAATAGCACAGCCCCAATCATGGCAATTAAACTGTCTTCAGGCCTTGCAACATGTTCCCTGGCTAACTGCTGTTTAGATCTGCAGCTTGCAAATGCTGGTCTACAAATGTGAAGCATCACAATCATTTAGGAGCTTGCAAAAGTAGAAATATCAGGCCCCAACCCAGACCAAGTGACGAAATGAGCCAAAATCTGAACATCTTAAACTGCTGAGGGGGAAAGTGGGAGAGTGATTTCCACAGGGTCATTCAGGAACACCAGCTGATAGAAATCCTGCAGTCTTCAGTATAGGGCTTCCAAGGTCAACGAAATTGCCTCCATCCATTCTGTATAAGAGGAAAGAGCATGGACAAGCATATGTGAGAGGTGTACGTAGCTAGGCTTGGAAGTAACGCATTTGTTATTGGCTAGAACTCTGTCACGTGACACACTCAATTGCAAGGCGGATAGGGAAATGTTGCCTTCTTGTGTCCTTAGAAAGAAGAGAAGAACATGGAGTTTGGTGAGCAGGAGAAAGCTCTGTTGAGGGATTTGAGATAGCTCATATTCTTTTGAGAGAGCTGGAGAACGAGGTTTGAGGCACTCAGTGGTCTGATATGAAGAAACCGCATGGTTGCCACTAGATGTTACAGTTTGCACTGCTGAAAGGAATTTGACTTCATTGTGTGAGGGAAGTGATCATGTACCTACCGTCACCATCAAAAGTCAGATTTTTCTGTTTCTGCCCTCACCAGTAAAATGGATTCTGTACAGTCCTCCACAGACTGACGCAGCAGAAGTCTTGCAGGACTGAAATTGATTAGGAATATTCAGGTCACATTGCTTCTGATGCTAGGAAAACAAGCCTTCTGGTCCACCTTTAGAGAGACAGGACTCATAAGACTAGACATGGGTCCAAACCTGACAATATTCAAACCTTGAAGGAAAAAAGAGAGAAGAGATCTGAGAGAAGGCAGGGCAATCGGCAAGTGACACATAAGAAATTAAAATTATCAGTAATATGATAAATATAAAAGACAGTAATGATCAGATTCTATTAAAACAAAATTCAGCTGCAAACTGCTTACAAGACATACATAAAACATGATGACATTAAAAGATTAAAAGTAAAAGTTTGATTTTATCAACTTTATTAAGGTGTACTTGACATACAATAAACTGTACATAAAGTAGGGAAAAAAAGTAAATGCTTGAAATACCATCCAAAAGAAAGATGATGTAACAAAAGCGACTTTAAAGACAATTAGCATTACCAAAGTTAAAGAAATTTTCTCATAATGACAAAAGATTCAATTCACTGGAAATATATAACAAATCTAAACTTGAATGTATCTAATCAAATAACTTTAAGATATGTGAAGCAAAATTAGAATTACAAGAGGAACTTGGCAAATCCTCTATCATGGTAAAATTTTATCATAACTTTCACAGTAATTGGGTCAAACAAACTCAAAATTAGTAAATATTTAAAGATTTGGCAATACTACTAACAAGCTTGATCTGATATACATATACATTTCAAACTTTCTCCATATACTTTACCCTCCAAGAAAATATTTCACATGAATTCCTCTACTTAAATCTCCAGTTATCTCATCTTCTCTCTCAGCTGGTGATTTCCTTTGCTACTTCAGTGAAAAATTTCAAGTAATAAATTTTTCTCAGACTCCCTCTACTACATTGACCCACTTAGCAGCATCTGCATTCATACACTCTGTCTTTCCATATTTACTTAGGTGAACTATTTGTTCTCCTTTGTAAAGCCAGTTCCTGCCCTTATGCAGCAGATCCCTTCCTTTCTAGCCTTCTTTCTCCAATAGTCCTTTTTCTCATATTTCATTCTATTGGATCATTCTATTAGCATTCCCATTAGCATAACCCAGTCTCCCAGTTAAACAATGCCCCTTTCTCTGTTCTTCTTTCAGTAAAACTGGAGCTGTATCCCAATACCTCTTCTCTGATACTCTCAACTCTACTCAGACTTTTACCCCCATCACTCTACTAAAACTGTTCTTGTCAAGGTCTTCTACAAATTTCCAATGGTCATTTATGAGTTCCCATCTTACTGGACTATCATCAGCATTGAGCCATTGATCACTCCTTCCTCCTTTATATACTTTCTTAACTTGGCTTCTAGGATACCACATTTCCTTGACTTTCTACCACCTCAAGGGCTGCTCCTTCTGAGTCCTTTTTGTCCTGGTTCCTTATCTCCTACTAGACCTCCTAACTTTGGAAAGCCTAGTGGCTCAGCCCTTGATCATCTTCTCTTCTCATCCAATACTCATTCCCTTGGTTACTTCATCTAATCTCAAGGCTTAAATACCATTTATATGCTAATAACTCCCAAATGTATATCTCCAGCCCAGTCCTGGCTCCTGAAATTCTAGTCCAATTACCTATTCAATGTTTCCACTTAGAAAGCCCATAAACTTCACAAACTCAACATGTCTAAATCTTAACTTCTGATCTTACCCACCACCCCTTACCACTTCCCATCTACAGGATGATTTCATAACTACACAGGTCCAGGTAAAAAAACTTGGAGTCATCCTTGACCCTTCTATTTCATACCACTTCCATTTCTTCAGGAAATATTTTGGCTTTATCTTTAAAATATATCCAGAACTCAACCACGTCTCTCTACCTACACCGCTACTGCCATGATCCAAGCTACCATCACCTCTTCCCTGGATTGTTACACTCTTCTCCAACTGACCTTCCTCCTTCTATCCTTTCTCTTTTAGTCTATTCTCAACAGAGTAGTCTCAGTGACTCTTTGAAAATGTAAATGATGTCACTTCCTTTCTTCTCCTCTCACTCCAAACACCTCACCTCTTACAACCCTCTTCCTTGTTCACACCCCTCCAAGTCATACTGCCTCTATGCTGTCCTTTGAACGTACCACACAAACTGCCACTTACATCTGCTTTCATATACTCTGCCTTTCCTCTGAGAGTCTTTGCAAGCAATTTCTTTACATTTTTCAAATGTTTGCTCAAATGTCATCTTGTCAGTGAGACCTTCCATGACACCAAATATACAATTGGAAGAACCACCCTCAGCCCTCCATATCCCTTTTACCCTACAATAAATTTCCCCTATAGCCTTTCTCACGTTCTTACACACTCCTAATTTACTTATTTACTATACTCATTGTTTATTATCTGTCTTCTCCCACTAGAATGTAAGCTCCAGAAGAGCAGGGATTTCTCTCCATTGTTCACTTATGTATCCCAGGCACCTCAAAGAGTTCCTGGCACATTGTACACACTTAGTAGATATTTGTTGAATGAATGAATGAATGTATGAATGTATACAGTTCTGCATCCAACAAGTAGAGAATACATATCCTTCTTAAAGAACAAATGGAATAATTACAAAATTTTAGCATGTAATATCCTATAAGCAAGTTAAAACAAATGTTAAAAAATATCACCATCATACAGACTATTGTGAAAACACACTTGCAATTATAAAAGAGGAAGTACAGGGTCTGTGTAACAGCAAGAAGAGGAAAGTCTTCACCCAGAATTTTATGCTCAGGACCGTATTAATGAAAGAAGCAGTATTTAAGAAATTTTAGAGATGTATACTCTCTGGGGATGGTAGATAAGATGCTATGGGTTTAAAGTGTTCTAGGTAGAATGCAAAAAATTGGGAGAAGACCTGGAGGCAATAGAGCATAAAGAGAACATGAAATGAAAGACATCTGTGACACAAGATGGTCGGGAATGACAAGGTTGGATCAAGAAGTAAGGACTATTTCACAAAGAGCTATGTAGGCTCCATTAAAGAATTTAGACTTCATCCTAAAAGCAATCCTAATAGCTCTATAAGTCTTGCCTCATAACATAACAACGTCTCCTGCTTTAGGGCATTTATACAGGATCTTTCCTCTGCTGGAACCTTCCAGCCTCTGAGTTCCTTGACCTCTTTAACTCCAATGACCTTTCTCTTCACCCTATTAGACATCCCACCCCATGGTCCCATCTTAAACCTCATTAACGAAGAAGCTGCATCACTTCTGATATCTTAATTTCTAATATTACACTTTCTAATCACCAGACCATTTGTTTATGTATTTGCACAACTAAAAATCTTCACCTTCTCCAAGACCTCCAATACAGTGATCCCAGCAATTTTGCACTGTCAGCCCCTGTCTGCCTCATATCTTCCTTGTCCAGCCCACAACCTATGGTTCACCATCATAATCACACTCTTTACAAATACCCACAGTTCCCTTACTCATTTATCCCTCCATACTGCTCTCCTGGAAAAACCTCAGTTGTTACATTATCTGATTTCCTCATATATGCACTAACATCTGAACATTGGTAGAGAAAAAATCATATGTATAAACTTACTTATTTTACTTTAAATTCTCATCACAGACTACAAATGGGTACTCAGTAAGACTCACAAATCTTACTCTATTTTTCTAATAGACTTACTTTTCCACCCCCTTTCATTTTATCTCCTTTTTCCTCTAACCTCTTATACCCTCTTATACTCCTCCTCAACCTTTTCTCTCAGTTGATGATTTTGCCTCATATTTCATTAAGCAGCCACAAGTGAAAAGATTCACCTTCTCACCCTCTACTTACAAACTGACCTGTACCAGTACTGTTCTTCTCTAGGATTCCAGTGGAGGAAGTGTTCCCTCTTTTTAAAGAAGCCCCATCTCAACATGGTGGCTCCTTCTTTCTGTTTCCTACCTCATCATTATTCCCTCTCAATTAAATCATTCCATTGTTATCCTAATATTCTCTAGTAACTCCCAACTTAAAAAGAAAAGGCTCTCACTTCCTTACATAAATTCCTCCCTTCTCCATTCTATCTCTCCACTCCCTTTATAGAAAAGTTTCTTTAAGAAGCTCTATATAAATCTTTATACAGCTTCTATACTCAACCGTTTCCTCTTTTGCACTTTTCATTCTCCCTTCAACCCCCTCCAGTCTGGTTTTCATTTCTTACCATTCCCGTTAGTGCTATTTTTGCCAAAGTCATTATCATCCTCTCTGTTGTCAAATCCAAAAGATTTTTCTCTGTCCTTATTTTACTTCTCAGCAGAATTCCAACCTAAGTTAACCTTCTCCTTGAAATAATCTCTCTTGGCTTCCTGGACACAACACATTCTTGCTTTTCCTCTTGTCTCACTATGACTTCTCACTCTCTTTTACTACCTCTTTTGCAAACTCTATCTGTTGGTGTTTCTTAGAATCACTCTAGCACCCTCTTTTCTTTTTATACTCTTCTTTAGATGATCCCAGTCAATATTTTCAAACACCACCTATGTTTTGATGACTCCCCAATTTGTATCTCCAGTACAGACATCTCCCTCTATCCCAGATACCCATAACCAACTTTTTTTTTTTTTAAAGATTTATTTGTTTATTTATTTATCCCCCACTTGCTGCTTGTGCTTGCTGTGTCCATTCGCTGCGTGTCTTCTCCGTGTCTGCCTATCTCCCCCTTGCTGTGAGGTCTCGCTTCATCAGCCCACCGGGCCGTGCGGACCGGCCCGCCCTCACAAGGAGGCCCCGGGAAGCGAACCCAGGGCCTCCCATATGGTAAACAGGAGCTCTATCCATTGAGCCACACCTCCTTCCCCCCATAACCAACTTTAACCAACGTCCAAGTGAATGTCTCACCAACTTAATGAGTCTAAAATTGAATTTCCAATCCAAACCCATCCTCTATTACCTTCAGCATCTCAGTAACTGCCTTCACCATCTCATTGCTCAACCCAAAAGCCTCAGAATCTCCGTGATCTCTTCATTTCTGCCATCCATCACATTTAATCCATCAGAAAGTCCTACTCATTATAGCTTCAAAACATATCTCAATTATGTCTATTTTTTTCCATCTATCATGCCACCAGCTTTGTCCAGGGCACCATCCTTTCTTATCTAGTCTACTCTAATAGCCCTTTTTGTTGTTGTTGTTTGTTTCTTGGTTTCCTTTTTCATGCTTGCCCTTCCTTTCTCACTCTATTCCCCATTTTGCAGGAAGTGTTTTTTCCCAAAATAATAGTAAAGCTATTCCATCACCGCTCCATGGCTTCCTATTACATGTAGAATAAATCCAGGCTCCTTACCATATCTTGTTCTGCTTAGCATGATTCATCCCTTGCCCAACTCTATAGACTTTTCCCCCTTGCTGACCAAGTTTATCCATATAGGTCTTGCCCTAGTTCCTAAGATGCAGCAAGTTTTCCTGCTTCAAAGCATTTGCACATGATTGTTCCTCTACCTGGAACTTTCCTCCCACCATTCTTTGCAAGACTAGCTTCTCATTTTTCAGGATGCACCTAAAATGTCAATACTCAAAGTAAAATTTGTCCCATCCCCACCTTATTTCTTTTGTAAAACATTACAATTTATCATTTATTGCTTACTTAGATTTTTCTGTTTACTGAAATAGAATATCATCTTTGTGGGCAATGGTCCTGTCTACCTTGTTCACCATTGTATTCCTATAACATGATGCATAGCTTTACATAATTCATACTTGTTGAATGAATTAAATAAGGAATCAGTGAAATATTAGGAGGAAAATGATCTCAGATCCATGTTTTAGGGTAGTGGTCCTCAACTGGAGGCAATCTTGTTCCTCTCACCCCCCATTGGGACATTTTGGCAATGTCTGGAGACATTTTTGATTGTTATCACAGGGGTGGGGAAATTTGATAGTGAATAGAGGCCAGGGATGCTGCTAAACTTCCTACAATGCACAAGACAGCGCCTCACAACAAGGAAAGAATTATCCAGCCCCAACTCCCAATAGTGCTGAGGTTGAGAAACCCCGTTTTAGAGAGAGAAGGATGGAGTGTTACTAGTTAATCTCTTTCTTAATTGGCAATGAGTGGACCAGTTAGACTATTCCAAAAGAGAGAAGATGGCTGAGAACAGAGTAGTACATGTGGTATGGAGATGAAAGAATAAATGTTTTAAGAGGTAGAGCTGACTACTTAGTGGTAACTATACAGGGTAGAAAGGTAGATGGACAGAGATATCCAGGATTACTCCCAGCTGAAATCTTGAGGTAAAAATAGAGCATTCATTGAATCTGACTGCATATAAAGTGGAGTTCATTTGGAGAGGAAGATGCAATCAGCTTTAAATGAAACATGAAGTTAAATGGTTATGGAGCTCACAGGTCAACAAATTCCATTGCTAAACTAAAAAACACAAGATATAAATTCTCAGAGATAAATCAAGATAGATCTTATAAAGGTGAAAACAATATGTCATGAATATATTGCATATTGTATAGTTACTACAGATATTTCATAACAGGAATAAAGAGAATGACATTAAATAAGGCCAAAAAGAATAAAACTTCAGAAATGCAGTGATTAAAAATACCCAGAGAAAATAATTGAAAGGTTAATCGAACAAAGTATAAATTGAACTTAAAATAAGAAAGAAGATAAAAAGGTTGGAGAAATTTAATTTAATGTGTAAAGTGAGCAATGAAACAATTTCTATTTTTTTCATGAAAGCAAATAAAAGTATTATAAATATAGAAATAAGAAAATAGTTTAGCATTTAAAACAATAATATTAAAGTTTCTGGTTTTATTTCTGATTTTTTTACTTGAAGTTCTTCATCATAAAGAAGATTTATATATGTTTATAGGACAATAATATGAAAATATACTTTGGACCCAGAGTAATTGCTCTTTAAAAGCAAGACTTCCAAAAATAAAAAATTAAAAATTAAAAAAAAGCAAGACTTCCCCCCTCAATTAGAGGTGGAGTGGACATGACCACCCCAGAATCCTCAGGATTGGGGAATGAACTATGGACTAGAGTGGACTTACTGGTATTCTACTATAGACTTATTGTGATTCTAGCAATAGAAGAAATTACAACATTGATGTGGAGCCAGTGGCCACTGGAGGTTCTGGGAGCAGGGAAAGGGAAAAACAGGTGTAATAAGGGGGCTTTTTCGGGACTAGGGAATCGTCCTGAATGACATTGCAATGACAGATATAGGCCATTATAGATCTTCCCATAACCTGCAGAATTGTGTTGGAGAGAGTGTAAAAAAACTACAATGTGAACTATGGTCCATGCTCAGTGGCAATGCCCCAGGATGTGTTTATCAATTGCAATGAATGTACCACACTAACGAAGGATGTTGTTATGTGGGAGGGTGTGGGAGGTGTGGGAAGCGGGGCATATGGGAATCCCTATATTTTTTGTGTAACATTTATGTAATCTAAGTATCTTTAAAAAAATAAAAAAATATGTTTATTAAAAAAAAAAAAAAAGCAAGTCTTAATTGTAAAAGACTAGGATATTTAAAAATCCTAGTTGTGGTATACTAAAAAAAATGGCCCCCAAAGTTATCAGGTCCTAATCCTTGGAAACTAGAAATGTTACCTTATAGGGAAAAGGAGTCTTTGCAGATGTGACTGAAGATTTTGAGATGAGGAGATTGTCCCGGATTACCCAGATGAGCCCTAAATGCAATCACATGTATAAGAGGGAGTCTGAGAGAGAGTTAACACAGAGGAAGAGGAGGAGGCACTGTGACCACAGAGGCGGAGCTTGGAGTGATGTAGCCACAAGCCAAGGAATGCTAGCAGCCACCAAAAGCTGGAAGAGGCAAGAAATGGATTCTCCCCTAGAGCTCCTAGAAGGAACATGGCCCTGCCTATACCACGGTTTTGGTCCAGCAACTCTGATCTCAGACTTCTGACATCTAGAACTATAACATAATAAATGTCTGTTGTTTTAAAACAACAAATTGGTGGAAATTTCTATATCAAATATAGGAAATTATTACACTATAATATTTTAAATATATGTGTATTTAAAAATACAGTGTCAATTTTATTCAAATAGAACAAAACGAAATGATAGATAAGACTCTTGACTTGACCTTCATCAGAAAGCCATTTGCCTTATTATTGCTTAAGACATGTTAAGACTAATTGCTTAACATGTCTTACATAATTTGAGTTTGTGCTCAATGTTAAATAGCATGTGAAAAAGACTGGGTTGTGGAATGCTACAAGCATTTCACACCGAGCCTGTCATACTTTGGAAATTATCATGACCATCCCTAGAATCACTGAAGCAGGTACTCTTCTTGCCACTTTTACCCCCATGCCTTTTCCTCGCCTTTATTTTTCCTTACCTTTATTTAACATGAGCACCGTGTACATAAGGCAAAAGAAAGAAAAAATCTTGAGTACCATTTAATTTCAAATCAATTCAACAAATATTTTTCATGGGATTACTGAGCTCCAGGTCCAGGTGGTCAGCAATTTTTTGGGATAAGTCCTGGTGGGAGCTGCCACTGAAGATTTTGGTATTCAGCATCTTGGCCAGCTATCCCAGGAGCGCTTCGCTCAGCGATTGCTACTGTTGCCGAGGTAGGAACTGAAGTCATGCCAAAGACACAGTACTAAGCGCTTCGTGTTGCTATTCCACCATCTTCATAGAGCTATTTTAATCAGAGGAGTGGCATGATTAGATTTGCATTTTAGAAGGATCACTCTAACTACAGTTTGAAGGAGTTGGGAGGAAGGGAGAAGGAATGTAAAGAGACTTCTGGGGAACAAAATGCACGCAAGAGAAAATGGTGGTCTAGAATGCAGCTGTGGCTGTGGAGATGGATAAAAGCAGACAGAGGGACGGATGTGGCTCAAATGGTTGGGCGTCTGTCTCCCATATGGAGGGATCTGGGTTCGATCCCCGGGACCTACCGGTAAAAAAAAAGAAAAAAGGAGACGGATTGGAGAGATGAAGAGATGTTAGCGGATTGTGTAGATAAGACGAGGTAATTGATTATGTATCGAGGGAGAGAGGGAGGGAGGAGTCAAGCTGACTCCCGAGTTGCTAAATTTAGCAACTGGTTATTCTATTTTTCTATTTACCAGAAGAAGTACTGGTAAAATCGATTTGAAGTGAAAGGAGTTCACTTGAATTTGAGGTGCCTGTGAGACATTCAAGTTGCAGTGTGTGTTTTTTTTTTTTTTTCATTATTTAAAAAGTAATATGGGTTTGTAGTAGATTATTTGGAGAATAGAGAATGTGGAAAATAAAGCAAACCTTATCTTTAATCCCACTACCCAGAGACAGCCACAGTTAACATCAGCTTGTATAGTCTTTTTTCTAGACCTACTCACACACAAATTAGACTAATAATATATTGATTTATAATCTGTTTTACTCCATAACAATGAGTCATGGCCATTTTTACAAATCATCTTTCTTCTACAACATTATTTTCAATGGCTGCATACGATTTCATGATATGAATTTGTCAAAATTGATTTAAACCATCCCTTATTGTTATCAAAAGTCTATTATGATGAACATCTTTATATACATTTCTGATTATTTCTTTAAGATGAATTCCAGCAACTGGAATTGTCTAGTCAAAGGATATTATCATTTAACAAGTTGTTGATATGTGTTAGAAAATTGCACTCCAGAAAGTTTTTAATAACTTACACTAATGCAGAGTGTTTGAGAGTACACTTGGGTTGATCCTTGATCCCTGACTCAGCACTAGCCATACTGCATTTCACTCCACCTTTATTTACCCCTTCCTCAAAGCAGTGTTATAAAAACATTATTGGATGCTCCTGTCAACAACAGCCTCATTTTCTAAACCACAATGCATACCACGGTCAACTTATCTTTTGATTACCAGCTAGTTGCATCTCTGAGAAAAATGTACGTCATGCTAATTTGTCTTTATTCAAAATTTCAGAGAAGTTCCCACATGGACCCCAGATGTTGACCATTTAATGCAAAAAGGTGTTTCCTCATTATACAAATATCATATGTGTCTTAAATATCGGCATTGTTTAGTTTATGAATCACTTAAAATAACTACATCACAAAAAACAATGGTTTATGTGTGAGCCGTAAATTAAACAATGCCAATTTTTTGATGTGCACCATATTTGTATAATAAGGAAACACCTTCTGGGATTAAATGGTCAACATCTGGAATACATATGAGGGCTTTTAGAAATTAGTGTTGCATTTTCTTAAATTTTCTCAGTGTAGAAATCCAAAATGGAGGCTTTTATTTTTTCTCTTTCAAAAATGTCCCTGTCCCAATATTCTTGCAAGTAGTGCATGATTTGATTTGGTACAAAAGCTTAAATCAAAGCAATATAAGTTAAATTCCATTACATGGAATACCAAGGAAGCCTAAATCATTTGTTTTTTTCTATTATAGACTTTTGTTCCAATATTGTAGAATATTGTTATTCAACATTTAGTCAAAATGGAATTAATAGTAATAGGATTAGATATACATTATGAATTATTTATATCACTATATTTTATTCAAACTTGAAACATGACTGATTTTTAGGCTTTTTTGATTAGCACTTGATAGTTCTGCTTTGAGTTCAAATTGCATTAAGGATTTCCCAGCTCCCTTTTTGCCTCTGAATGATCTGATCCCAAAAGACTCTCCCATAGTTGTTTAAGGAAACTTGAGTGAAATCCATAGAGTTGTGAGAGCTGGGGGATTCCAGACTAAATAGGCAAATCAACACTATTAACTCAGCCTTCAAAAGAGTGACAGATGCCAGATCCCCATTGGTTTGTTTGACACCTGTCTGCTTTGTAGATAATACTAGGTATCTGAAATAGCTGAACTAAAGTATCAATCTGATTGTAGGGAGCATTTAGAGAGAAGTGAAATATTTTACTGCATTCATAGATTCCCTTCTTGCTATGTAGTGAAAGTTCAAGTATACTCCCTTGGATATTTAATGGTAGAGTATGTTTTGATAAGCTTCATAGTGATATTTTAGAAGACACCCTCCTCTTTAGATGCTTGAAACTCCTTGATATTGAACATCACTGAAAGTATAATCCCAAACTTCCCTAATTTTCATTTTAAGTCTTATGTCTGATGAAGCTTAATTTAATTAAAAGATAATAAGCATTAGATTACTTTTTAAAATATATTCTGTGGTGCAGGTGCCCATGATCATTCTTTCCATGCCCTGCCATCACCTAGCCCTTATCCCTTGATCCACTTCAAGAAGCGCAGAATCTACAAACTCCTGCATATGCAGCCATCATAAATATTTTCAAAGAATTTTTAATGACATGGGAAAATGTTCTCTGTATAAAGTTGAGTGAAAAAGCAGGATAAACTGGATATACACTACAATCCAAATTTGTTTAAACACATGCACATACATATATACACACTGTGGTGGTTTGAAGCTGTATGTACTCCCCAGAAAAACATGTTCTTAAATCTAATCCATTCCTGTGGGTGTAATTGTGAATAGGAACTTTGATGAGACTACTTCATTTAAGGTTTGACCCACTGTATTCATGATGTGTCTTAATCCTATTACAGGAGTCCTTTATAAATGGAATGGAGAGAGAGGGAGAGAGAGAGAGAGGGAGAGAGAGAGAGAGAGAGAGAGAGAGAGAGAGAGAGAGAGAGAGAGAGAAAATGTGCCACGGAAGCAGGAAGCTGAAATCAACAAAACCTGGAAGAGAAGGAAGAGCCCAGCAGATGCTGCCCTGTGCCTTGCCATTTGGCAAAGTAGCCAAGGACTGCCGACAGCTGGTCTTCAGGAAGAAAGCATTACCTTGATGATGTCTTGCTTTGGACATTTTCGCAGCCTCAAACCTGTAAGCTAATAAATTCTTATTGTTTAAGCCATGCCATTTCATGGCATTTGCTTGGATCAGCATAGGAAACTAAAAATCACATACAAAAATGGAAATTTTTCAGGAAAAAAAGCTGTTGACTATTGCCAAATGGTGAAATTAACAAGAATTTTACTATTATCTATATTTTCAAGTGTTTTTCTTTATAATGAGCATGTATTACTTTTGTAAACAACAACAATAATGGAATGGAACCCAACTAACAGCTGGAAGTTAATAAGCAACTTTGGGGGTTAATACTATGTGGCTAGGGTAGTTGCCTATTTCAGAAATGGTTTGTCAAGGATATAAATTAATTCTACAATTTCCCCTATATATTCAAGAACACTTCACTCATTCTGATTTTCCCCCACTTGCATTATTTTTATTTTCTCTTCCCAACCCCCATGGGTATAGGTTAATCAGAGGCTGAATGGGTAGAAAGAAAAAAAATAGAAAATAGAGTACACTATGAACCAAAGGAAGCTCCTGGAAACTGCCCTTAGCCTCTTTCTGACTCCTCTTGGGATCACTTTGGTTTGAATGGAGGACGGATAGCATGCTGAGCAGCTTGTGTTTTTCTAGCATGTTGTAGCATTTAATAAACCCTCCCACTGAAAATGGAGAGAGAGGGTTTTGGGAAGATTTCAAAAAATTAATTTTTGCCCCAAATTCATTGGATCCAGCCACAGACAGCATGGAATATTTCAAAAGTTGCTTGGGCACAAGACTATCCTAGAAGCTCCTTGAAGACAAGAACCATGCCTTCCCTCATATAGAGCCCAGTATAGTGACACATATTGTGCCCAATAAGTGTTGAGGAACTTCCTGGTGTAGGTGAGATACTTGGAAACATGTGTTACCCTCCTGTAAAGTGTCCGAAGTAAAATTAGAGCCCCCCCCCCCAAAAAAAAAGAAAAGAAATATATAAAGAGAAAAATGTTTTTGGGGATTTCAGATGACTGCAGATGCAGGGTCTAGCAGTCTTATCAAAACTGTAGAATGATCTTTGTTGTATGTAAAGGCTAACTGAGCTTGATGAAATTATTTCATCAAGGGTTGGAGTATGGACTACATTGAGGCGTATGTAGTCCCTTTTAAAGGGATACTTCAGAAAATGGTATGATAGGTGCGCAGAAAGGATGCAGGTAGTTAGTATAAGCATATTTAATTATAATTTAATATTTGAAAAAGTGAAAACAATCTGTGTATCAGCAATTCTTGGGGGTGTAGTGGGTGGATCTTAAAGGAGAGTGTATGGAATATATTCCAAATCTAAGCACATGAAAAACTGGTTGTAAAGTAAAGTTTATTCATGTGTATGGATTTTTAAAGTGTGAGAAATACCGGGTTAATCAACTAGGGTCTTCATTAAAACCACGTTATTATTAAGAAAATAAAGCTACCCGTTACACACCAATGATCACGGACTTCATGGTCTCCAAATCCATTGAGAATCTCTAAACTGCTTGTGTACTACCAACCCTAATTATGTATCTTTATAAAAGCTTAGGAAATGGTGCTTATCATGTATTTCTTCTACTATGCATAGGATGTTTGACAATTTCTTTTTAAAAAAATTTTGAAATGCTTCTGCTTCCAAACTTCCAAGATTCTGGTGCTTATTAGGGCATTATTTGTCTGGAAAGCAGATATCAAATATACTAATATGTGATGTCATGGAGAAAAGTAGTCTACATCTAGATAAGGAAGGAAAAAAATACAAGTACAGTGGGGGTAGAAGGATGATTAGCAGAGCAAAAGTTAAGAAGGAAAGGAGATACCTTGACATCAAGGATAATGGGACTCAACAGTTTGCTCCAACAAGTCGGGTAAGTGAAGGCAAAGTACAGGCAAAATAGGCATGTGTGTGCACCACTTGTATGGTTTGTGTGTTTCCTAAATACCACTAATATATTCATCCAAAGTGAACTTTTCCTAAGCCATAAAACATTCCAAAGTGAAAGCCCATTAAAATATTGATTTGTATATTCACATATCAGTCAATCTTGCACAAAGAACCCTGGGGACAGGGAATGACCTCTGCTGTTTTTCTAGGACTTCCTAGGTAAAACCTCCCAGGTGAAACCTTTGGGGGAGATCATTTAAGCCCCAATTCGCCCACTTCAAAAACCTGGGCAGTCAGATGGCCACAACATAGGTTTCTCTCACTCGATTTTCAAGTTACTTTCAAGAAAGATTGGCCATAGATAAGTATGTTATAATTTTTGGTGGTGAGTGATAAAATACATTTCCATTTCACACTTAAACGCTCCTGTAGAACTATTCCCTACACAGGCTTCATGGCTGGAGGTTTTTGCAATCCCTTACTTTCCCTAACCTTCAAAATCTAACAGTGAAGAGAACTCTGGAGAGAAAACCATTCACATAATAAAAGAGACTTGGAAAGTACAATACACTTCTGAAATTCTTTAATAAATCTCATTACAATCCCCAAAATGTATCACTTACAACATATCCCACAGTTGGGTGAATTCAATTCCACAATGGTAAGCACCCCAAAATGGTTCATAAGATTATAAGATTTGAAACTTGACTGCCAGTAGTCAAAAACCATTTACTAACCTCATGACCTTGGCCAATTACCCAAACCATGTTCTGCCTCAGTTTCCTTGTCTGGGTAGCAGGAATCATGATAGTAGTCATGCCTATCATAAAGAATTGTTGTCATGACAATTAAGTGTGTTAATCCACCCTAAAGGTTTAGCACAATCCCCACCACATGGAAAGCATCTGATAAATGTAAACAGTTATTAATAGTATATAAGGAAAAGAGACCATAACTTAGGACAGGTTTTAAAATTTAAATTGTTGTCAGCAGATCCCTTCCCTAATTCCCCACAACATGAGTCTTGGAGAAGATTTTTAAGATCTTGTGATAAAGACACAGGCTAATGTACACCCGCTCAAATTCTATTTATAGAAAATAATTTCCTGATATTGATTAAAACTGTTATCTTCTGAAATATTACCTTTTCTAAACACTAAACCTTCAAAGTCAATAGCTAAGAAGGTAAGCAAATCAGAAGCCACTATAATTATGTAGCTTTCTAACAAAATGCCACATAACGAACTTCTAATAATGCTTCTTGTCCACAGATTAATAATAGCCTAATTCCAAACCGCATCATTTCCTTTTTCTGCTTCATTTCCTTCAAAGTGAAACAATTTCTTCTTGGATCTGGAGTAAAAATTTCTGCATTAACTGAGCAAATCATTACCAGAAATGCAATTTTATAATAATACTATTTCAGGGTAGTCAAAAAACATAAAGCATCTGTGTGGTATGAGTTAATATATAAAAATAACCTAATATATATAGTGTATGCTACATAATTGGAAAATTGAATTTATAACTAGAAGTACAAACAGAAATCAATATATAGAGTCCATCAGTATTGTGTTTTGAAATCTAGTTGGGAGCATTTTATGAACTGTGATACCAGAGCTTTCTTTAGTCTAGGCTACAGGTCACAAATTGCTTAGCACAGATGTTTTATTTGGCCAACACAGTATTTTTAAAATATATTGAATTAAAAAATCTTCAGGTGTGCTATGCCCTCTATTTACCTGACAGGCCCTTAAAGACATTTTATTTGGCAAACTCTGGTCCAGGCCTGTCATTACAGAGAAGAGATTCAAATCACTAAGTTAAGAAGGTACTTCACTCACTGATGACCTGATAAAGTGTAGGGACTTGGAAATTAAGGATACTAATAGTTACACTCAGTAATTCTTCTAATTTGCTAATTTGATTAATTTTAAATATACTTTCAGTGTATGTATATAACAGTGGCTCATTTGATTAGAATTGTAGAGCTGAGTTGTTAAAATTCATTTACTGCTGGATAGCAAAAGAAATCAGAAAATAGAGAATTTTTTAAAACATGTTTGTGTGGTATAAAAGTTTGGGCTAAAGTCCAAATTTTACATTCTTCTCAAAAAATTAATATCATTCAGTCAATAGCTTATTTTTCTTCATATAAAAGGAGATGCATTTGTCTCATTGCAATGTTTAAAGAGAAACTAGTTTCTACTAGGGTATTTAATGAATACTTATATATATATATACATACAGAGACCCATGCATATATACACATAATACTCAGTGCAGGGATTGAGCCAACTATTGCTCTCACTCTTTTCGGTAGGATCACGCCTCCTGGGCAAATCTATCTCACTTACAAATTAAGCCTAAGCCTAGGGTCAAATGTGTGAAGAGAGGAGAGGATTTCCTAAAGCATTAGTTCATGCATCATTCCAAAGGTGTTAGGTTTTGGCTAGCTGGCTTTAGAGTCCAAGTGTTATTAGTTAAGTGTTCTTTTAAAATCACAGGGAGGACTGCTTCCATTCACACAGCTGTGGTAAGTACCCCCTTGTCTCCAGCTTCTTCTTCAGAACACAAATACAAGGTGTCTTGCATTGACCTGGCTTCTGGGGCTGATGCCCTTGAACTCTCCTGCATTAGTCTTTCTGAAGGTTCTGGCGAATTCTCCCTCCACCTTGGACTTGAGTGCTGTTGGGAGACTTCCCATATTGAAGGACATGGAGAAGGGAAACCCAGAGCAGATCTTGACAGGGAATCCTCTTGGAGGCCTACTTCTTGGATACACCTGTTGGAAAGCACTTCCTTTTCTTTGGAATTTCGCCATTTCATCCTTCTGTTCTGAAACCAAATTTTCACCTATTGACAAAACAATTGGACAAAATGAACACTTATTCTAGATGATTTCACTTCAGCATTTTTAAACTATAATTTCTTCTACTATTCCTTCTAGAGAATACTGTATTATAAGAGCCAACCCGGAAAGCCCTTGTGGCTTTTCACATGGACTCCAAAAAATATCTGAGAAATAGTTTTATTCTAATATCTTCATAGAAATTTCTGAAGCAAAACAGCTGTGCTAAATTGGTTACATACTGTAAGTCTGACATCTTTCAAAATTGATTCAGCTTTCCTAGATATTTTAAAACATCATTTAGCCTGGGCTAAATTATTTATTCAAAGGAAATGTATTGGCTAGTAAGAGCATCTGAGTGTTTGTGATGTGCCAGACATCAGGCCACATACTCTACATGGATTATTAGTTTCATCCTCACAATAACTATAAGAAGCCCTCGTTTCACACTTGAAAAAACTGAGGCTCAGAGACAGAAACAAGCTCAAGGTCACCCAGCTAGTAAAATGGAAACACTGAGACTAGAATCCACAACTGTCCAACTCTGGTGCTCAGGCTCTTATAAACATCCAGACTTCATAAGGAGTTTTTGGAGACTAAATTAAGAATACAATTCATAATGCTTTGATAAATTGCAGGCTTTTAAAAGTTTCCAAGTCTGGGTTACTCCCAGAATTTATCAGCCTTGGAGAACTAGGCTTGATAAGGAACAAATTACTGCAATTAAGCAAAAAGAGCTTATAATGATGGTTCCTAATCTGAGTCATACCTCCCCTTCACCCCCACCCCACTTGAGTTTCTCTTTCCTATTAACCTCCCTCTTTATTCACTGTGTAATCAACTGTGATATAGCAGAAAACTTCACAATCAGTTTCCTGATATCTTTAAAGCCAATCACAGATGACTCCAGTCAATCAAGATGATGGCATAACACACTCCAGGGAGATATTCACCCACAGAATCTTAGAACAACTGGGGAAAACTAGCAGAGCCACCTTCCTCAAATCTCCAGAAAGCAGGGTTTGTGTAACTAGACAAGTGCTGAATTAAGAAAACACAGTTTTCTTTCATTTATTTCCCCAATGTCTTATTTTTTTCATTTTGTCTTCAAGGAAGCTTTAGGTTACAGAAAAATCACGTACAGAATATAGGTGATTCCCATATACCCAACATCCTCCCCCTTTTCCCCGTTAATTACATTTTACATGTGGATGGTACATTTGTTACAATTGATGTACAATTATTGAAGCATTGCTATTAACCATGGTCAGTGATTCACATTATGGTTTACATTTTGGATCATGCACTTTTATAAATTTTGACAAAATTTAACATGGCCTGTTTCCATCATTGCAAGATTGTGTAGAACAATTCTAATGGCCCCAAAATGCCCCATGTTCCTTCTATTCTATTCCTCCCTCTCCCTCCCCTCAGGAGGCAACCACCAAACTTCACTCCTTGAAGAACAAGATTCATAGTTGCTTGCAACAACATTGAGGGCTTGACATACTGGCCTGTCTCTCCCTATTTGGCACTACCTATGCTCTCAAGAGATTCCTGTCCCTCTCTTTGAGAACATAGCAGGACCCCCCAAGATGGGAGTCCAATGGTTCCATCCATCTGCCCCATAGGATCTAAGGCCCCTTTTAATTAGAGGTTGAGTGGACATCACCATCCCAGAATCCTCAGGACTAGGGAATGAATGATGGACTAGAGTAGACTTACTGTTATTCAACTACAGATTTATTGTTATTTTAGCAATGGAAGAACTTTTATCATTGATGTGGAGACAGTGGCCATGGGAGGTTCTGAGGGGAGGGAGAGGGGAAAAATAGGTGTAATATGGGGGCATTTTTGGGACTTTGGAATTGTCCTGAATGACAGATACAGGCCATTATATATCTTATCATAACTTACAAAATTGGGCAGGACAAAGTTTAAACTATAATGTAATCTATAATCCACGCTTAGTGGCAATGCTTCAATATGTGTTCATCAATTGTAACAAACGTACCATACTGATGAAGGATGTTGTTGATGTGGGAAAGTGTGGGAGGGGTAGGGAGTGGGGCATACGGGAATCCCCTACATTTTTTTATGTAACATTCATGTATTCTATCTTTAAAAAAGTAGATAAATAAATATTCAGGATAAAAAAAAAAAGAAAGAAAACACAGTTTTGAAAATGGTAGGAGAAATTCATGACACACTTGCTGGCCCTCCTTTACACCCTCTCAGGCACAGAGTAGAACCATCCTGTGCTCCCATTGTGGGTCCCTGGCCCTATTCTGGAAGGAGCAGAGTAACCTCTAGGCACATACTGGGGTGCCTGTATGTCGGTGCCAATTTATCAGCCTGAAATACTGACCCGGGAAACTCAACTCAGCCTGACTCTCAGAACTTGTCCTGCAAGCAGAAGCAGCTTGCAGGCAGCTAAAGCAATGTAAGAAACAAATAAATCAAAGTGTCCTGGGACAAAGGATTACCAGGTTTAAGACATACAATAGAGCTCATGGGAGGAGGTGAAATCTATTTCATGGGAAATACAGGGAACATTTGGATTATGTGAATGGGCGAATTCCTAAGGCCACAAATAAGAAGAAGCCCAGGACAAGGCACAAGTTCAGAAGGGACTGAGAGGACCCTGCGCATCATTTTTGCCTCAGGTTTATCTACTTAATAGGAAAGCTTAACTCTGAAAGATAGCAACAGCCAAAGCAGAGCCAATTTTAAAAGACTGTGAAAGGTGTTTTAACATTGGTTTCTTTATTTTTGTTATCTCTTGAACCTCAAGGAAATCTCTGTCATATCACTAGCTGGATACACACTCAAGAAACACATAGCTCAGGGACAAATACTAGAGTTAACATATTAAAATATGAAAAGGTACAGTGTGCAATCAAAGATCACAGGACAAACAAATAAATAGAGATGATGGACCATCCAAGGGGCAAGATAAATATTTAGAAACCTTCCATGAGAAAGGCCAGATTTTGGATGTACTGGACAAAGACTTTTTAAAAATGATAAATATCTTCAAGGAGATAAAAAGAAAACATGGAGAAAGAGCTATGGATATCAGGAAACTGATGAGTGAACAATATGAGAATATCAATAAAGAGAAATTTTTAAAAGGAACCAAACAGTAATACTGGACTTGAAGACCACAATAATTGAAATGAAAATTTCCCTAGAAGGGTTCAACAGCAGATTGGAGCTAGCAGATTAAAGAATCCATGAACTTGAAGACAGAAAATTGAAATGATTCAGGCTGAGGAGCAGAAAGAAAAAAGAATGAAAACATGTGAACAGACCCTAAGAGATCTGTGGTACCACCATCAAGCATACCAATATAGGCATTATGGGTGTCCCTGAAGGAGATGAAAGAAAGAAGAAGAAGGATTATTCAAAGAAATAATGGCGGAAAACTTTATAGCCAACACATAATGGCTGAGGGAGTTTGTCACCACTAGAAGTGCCCTAATAGCAATGCTAATGGGAGTTCCTTAGATTAAGAGGAAAGATCATGAGACAGAGCACTGAAGCAGCATAAAGAAATAAAACTTTCAGGGGAAAAATAACCATATGGGTAATTATAAATGCCAGTATTATTGTATTGCATTGTTTGGTATGTAACTCCACTTTTTACTTCTTACTGGTTCTAAAATGCAAATGCATAATAAGTAAAGATTAATCTATGGTTTTGGACATACAATTTGTTAAAAATATAATTTTTAACATGTAAAACAAAAGGACTGGGGGTGGAGGGGTATAAGAACAGGGATTTTGTATGCTATTGAGGTTAAGTTTGTATCAAATCAAATGTGATTGTTATAGATTTAGGATGTTGAATTTAAGAGCCCTGGTAATCATAAAGAAAATATCTGAAAAAATATATAAACAAAGAAGTGAGAAGGGAGTCAAAAATGGCACACTACAAAGAAGGAAGTAAATATCAGCATAGGCACTAATCGATGAGTTGAGGGACAAAGATCTGCAAAGACAAAGAACAAAGAACAAAATGGCAGAAGAAAGTCCTGAATTATCAGTAGTTACTTTAAATTTAAAAGGATTAAACTCTCCAGTGAAAATGCAGAGATTGGCAAAATGGATAAAAAATCATGACTCAACTGTACACTGTATAAAAGAAACTCACTTTAAATTCAAAGACAAAATAGACTAAAAATGAAAGGATAGGAAAAATATACCATGCAAAGAGTAACCAAAAGAGAACTGGGTTAGCTATATTAATATCATATAAAATAGACTTTAAGCCAGAAACTGCTATGAAGGACAAATAAAGCTACTATATACTGATAAAGGGGTCAATTCAACAAGAAGATATAACAATTATAAATATATGTATACCTAACAGCAGAGCCCCTAAATATATGAAAAGTATTGAAATCATACAGTGTATCTTCCCTGACCTAGTAGAATGAAGTTAGAAATCAATAACCAAGGAAGAACTGGGAAAGTTACAAATATGTGGAAATCAGAGAACACACACTTAAACAAACATACAATGGGTCAAAGAAGAAATAACAAAGGAAATTAGGAAATATCTTGAGATGAATGAAAATGAAAACACAATATACAAAAACTTACAAGGAAAAATTTTAAAAACTTACAGGATACAGCAAAGGCAGTGCTAAGAGGGAAATCTATAGTTCTAAACGCTTACATTAAAAGAAAGAAAGGTCTCAAATGAGAGACTTAACCTCACACCCGGGAGAATTTAAAAGAGAAGAGCAAACTAAACCCAAAGCAAGCAAGCAGAAGGAAGGAAATAAGAGCAAAGATTAGAACAGAGATAAAAAAAATATATAGAATAAAAAACAATAGAGATGATCAACAAAACCAAAAGTTGGTTCTCTGAAAGAATCAATAAAATCAACAAACCTTTAGATAGTATGACAAAGAAAGAAAAAAAAAGACAATATACCCATAAATATCTAAAATCAGAAATGAAAGAGGGTACATTACTACTGACCCCACAGAAATAAAAAGGTGTATAAGAGGATACTCTGTATGCCAAAAAATTAGACAACCTAAATGAAATGGACAAATTCTTAGAAATACACAAATTATCTACAATGACTCAAGAAGATATAGAAGATTGCACCAGAACAAAACAAGGAGTTTGAATCAGTCATCAAAAACCTCCCAGCAAAGAGAAGTCCAGGACCAGATAGCTCCCTTGCTGAATATTACCAAACATTCCAAGGAGAAAAAACACCAACCTGATCAAACTTATAAAAATAAATAAATTAAAAAAATCAAAGAGGAAGAAACACTTCCTAATGCAGTCTATGAGACTAGGAACACCCTAATACCAAAACCAAATAAAGATAGCTCAGGAAAAGAAAATTACAAATGAAAATCGCTTATGAATATAGATGCAAAACCATTCACAAAACATTAGCAACCTGAATCAAACAGCATATTAAAATAACTATATACTGTGATCAAGAGGGGTTTATCCAGCCATGCAAGGGCTGTTCAAAATGAGAAAATCAATTATTGCAATACACCACATTAACAGAACAAAGGGACAAAAATCACATGATCATCTCAATTGATGCAGAAAAGAAATTTAGCAAAATACACCTCCCCTCCTTATAAAAACACCTAGAAAACTAGCAACTTCCTCAAGATGATAAAGGGCATATCATACTTAATGATGAAAGATTGTTTTCCTCTAAGATCAGGAACAAGACAAACATGCCCACTGTCACCACTGTTTTTCAACATTGTCCTGGAAGTTCTAGCCAGAGCAATTAGTGAAGAAAAAATAAATAAAAAGCATTGAAATTAGAAAGAAACAAGTAAAACTTTCCCTATTTGTAGATAACATGACCCCATATACAAAATCCTGAAAAATCCACAGCTCATATTATAGCTCATAAACAAATTCAGCCAAGTGGCAGGGTACAAGATCATCACTTATAACTAGAAGTGCTTCTTTTAAAAAAAAAACAAAAAACAGTTTCCCCTCTGGCCTTCTCACTACAGAGTCAACAACAAACATTCACTGCCCCACAGATGCAGAGAGTTCGGGATAAACTTTTTGTTCAGACAAAGGCCACTCGGCTTGAAAATTCTGATTGTTCTGCAGCCCGAAGTGACAGCTTAGTTCTGAGTCAGTTCAGCAGGTACAGCAGAGTTCTTCAGTATTTGTGAACAGCCCTGGTTTTCCCAGCTCCACCCTGTCCCCTTCCGGATGGGGTCCCATCTCTGCACCTTGACTGTCCATTGGAGGTAAAAGCAGTTCTTTCCCTTGCTCCTAAGGACAATGTGAGAGGTAACCAACTTTTGTTTAGATCTAGAAATGGGCTCAGGGCCTGTGCTGACCAATTTGGGGACTTAGCAAGTGCCTGCTGGCTGACCTGGTTGGCAGGAATATTGGTTCAAGGTTTTCTTAGAAGAGTTCTGTGGATGCTGCCTTCAGCCAGCTGTGCTGTCCCCCTGCACCTGTCAGGAGATGGCAAGCATGTTGGGGACTCAGGGTGGGCATGAGCCCACCCCCTCATGTGCATCAGCAGCTTTGTAAGGAATAGTAGGCTCTGGGTTGAAGTAGGTGACCACTTAGTAGACCACTGCTACCTTGGGACTATTATTTAACTGAATCAGTTATTTTCTAGAAATTTCAGAGTAACATGCAGGCTAGTTTTAAGGCTCTGACCAAATACTATGAAACATGAAGCATAGAAAACTACAACCCCGTTGGGGATCTTTCTGCAAGGCCAAAATGGACAAGGGACGGAGAGAGATGGAAGCGGCTTCCACCGCCTATGTTTGTAGACTTTCCTGGGCTGGACTGTATTCTGATGTTTGGATTTGTGAAACTTTTTGAGTATATAATTAAAAGAACTACTGCATTAAAAAAAACACACACACACACAAAAAAAACTAGCAGCGTTTCTAAACACTAGTAATGAACTATCTCAAGGAAGTCAAGAAAAAAATCCATTTATACCTTACAATAGCAACTAAAGAATCAAATAACTAGGAATAAATTTAACCAAGGATTTAAATAATTTGTATATGGAAAACTACTGAACATTGCTAAAAGAAATCAAAGACCTAAATAAATGGAAGGACATTCTGTATTCATGGATTGGAAGACTAAATATTATTAAGATATCAATTCTAACCAACATGATTTACAGATTCAATGCAATCCTAATCAAAACTCCAAAAGCTTTCTTTGCAAAAATGGAGAAACCAATCATCAAATTTATATGGAAGGGACTCAGTTGTGGTTTCCCTACACACATGGCTCTTCGGTCCCTTCTCTTTGAACCAATAGTCAGTGCTGGAGTTGTTAGGTGTACGTTCAAGAGACTTCAATCTTTGGACTGTCCATGTGCCAGCTGGGCCCTGAGCCTCAACAGAGTTGCAACACCTACTCTCCAGTTCATTGGATCACCCAGGACAACTAACAAAGAGATGATGATGGACAACTACAATACCAAGGAACCGAGAGAGCTTACAACTGCAAGCAAGAGAGTCCCATCCATCGGCCATATGGGACTGAAGCCCCTCTCAAAGAGGTGGAGTAGGCATCACCAACGCAGAATCCTCAGGACTGGGGAATGAACTATGGACTAGAGTGGACTTACTGGTATTCTACTATAGACTTATTGTGATTCTAGCAATGGAAGAACTTATATCATTGATGTGGAGCCAGTGGCCACTGAAGGTTCTGAGGTCAAGGAGAGGGAAAATAGGTGTAATACGGGGGCATTTTTGGGACTTGGGAATTGTCCTGAATGACATTGGAATGAAAGATACAGGCCATTATATATCTTGTCATAACCTACAGAATTGTGTGGGAGAGAGTGTAAACTACAATGTAAACTATAATCCATACTTAGTGGCAATGCTCCAAATTACGTTCATCAATTGCAATGAATGTACCACACTCATGAAGGATGTTGTTAGTGAGGGCAAATGTGGGTGGTGTAGAGAGCAGGGCATATGGGAATCCCTGATATTTTTTATGTAACACTTAGGTAATCTAAATATCTTTTAAAAAATAAATAAATAAATAAAAACATTTTATATGGAAGGGTAAGATGCCCCGAAGAGCCAAAAACATTTTGACAAAGAAGAATGAAGGTTGAGGACTCACAATTCTCAATTTAAAACTTATTACAAAGCTAGAGTAATTCAAACAAATGGTACTAGCACAAGGACTAACATATAAATTGAACTGAGAGTTCAGAAACAAACCCTCACATCTATGGCCAATTGATTTTTGACAAGGGTGTCAAGTCCACGCAATGGGGAAAGAATTCTTTGCAACAAATGGTGCTGGGAAAAGTTGGTATCTATATTCAAGAGAATGAGAGGGACCCCTAACTCACACTATATCCCACAATTAACTCAAAATGGATCAAAGACTAAAATATAAGAATCAAAACTGTAAAAACTCCTAGAAGAAAACATAGGGAAGCATCTTCAGGACCTTGTGTTAGGCAATGGTTTCTTAGACTTTATACCAAAAGCTTGATGAACAAAAGAAAAAAATAGTTAAATGGGACTTCATCAAAATTAAAAACTTCTGTACAAAGGATTTCATCAAGTAAAAAGACAGCCTACCTACTGGGAGAAAATATTTGGAAATCACATATCCGACAAGGGTTTAATATCCAAAATACATAATGAAATCCTACAACTCAATAACAAAAAATAAAAAACCCAGGAAAGAATGGGCAAAGGACTTGAATAGACATTTCTCCAAAGAAGATACACAAATGGCAAAAGAGCACATGAAAAGATGCTCAACATCGTTAGCCGTTAGGGAAATGCAAATCAAAACAACAATGAGATACAAGAATGGCTACTATTCAAAAATAAGAATGGAAAATAACAAATGTTGGAGAGGATGATAAATAGGAACATTCATTCATTTTTGGTGGGGATGTAAAATGGTGCAGCTGCTGTGGAAAGCAGTTTGGTGGTTTCTCAGAAAGTTAAGTACAGAATTACTATATAATCTGGCAATCTCACTTCTAGATATATACCCAAAAGAATTGAAAGCAGGGACTCAAATAGATATTCCCACACTGATGTTCAAAGCAGCATTAATCACAATAGCCAAAAGATGGAAGCAACACAAATGTCCATCAACAGATGAAGGTATAAACAAAATTGGTATATACACACACACACACACACACACACCATATATATGTATGTATGTACGTTTTGGTAATGGATGGTGGTGATGGTAGCAAACATTGTGAATGTAAGTAACACCACTGAATTGTATATTTGAAAGTGATTAAAAGGCAAAATTTTGGGTTGTATATATGTTAGCAGGATAAGAACAAAGATATGAAAAACACCATAGAACTCTACAACAAAGAGTGAACCCTATTGCAAACTATGAACTATAGTAACAGTATAATTATAATAATATTGTTTCATCAATTGTAATAAATGTACCACACTAATGCAAAGTGTTATTAATAGGGCTTTGTGGAGAGCGGAGGAGCATGCATAGGGGAAGTCTGTATTTTGTGCATGATTTTTCTGTAAAACTACATCTTCTCTAATAAAAAATAAATACATAAATCTTAAAAAGCTAAT
>JAQZBX010024387.1:0-30195 GCA_029593785.1 Cabassous unicinctus
TTTTCTCAATGTACAGGTCTTTCCTTTTTCTTTCTTTCTTTTTTCTTTTTAACAGGATTCCAATAGCCACTTACAACCCAGAGCCTTGGTCTCCTTATCTGTAACATGAAAATAAATATATCTGCTTAGCCTACCTCACTGGACAGTTGGGTCAACTAAGATGATGAACGTGACTCCACTTCCAGCTTCGTGTAAATGCTGGAGGCGGTGGTGATGCTGGGGCTGGTAACTCCTTTTTGGCAGACAGTGCAGTATCCATATTAGGGAAGAGAGGTTGTGGACCTACCTCTAGGTTTGATCCAATGGCAGCTAGTTTTTGTCCACATTTTAAAAGTACCTTCTTTCTAATGTTAGAGGGCAGAATTCATCTTAGTGCCTATACCTTCCAGCTCTGAATTCATTTGCCCAAGACTCTGGACTGATTGAAGCTTGGGGGTTAGGGCCTCGGGAGTTGCTATTAAGGTTGCACAGTGTCTATGAAGTGCCGGCTGGACGTTGCTCCAGGCATGTAGAAGATTGGTTCTTGGTCCTCAACTACCAGAGATCCACCAAGCTGACCTTGTGGCTGGACCAAAGACTGATTGGGGACTATTTGAATGCCGCAGGAGCACTGTCATTCAGAGCTTTGGCCTTGGGCAAATGGGGAAGGAGGAGGGAGGGAGAGAAGGGTAGTGGTCAGATGGTTCTGTTTATCTGATACCTTTAGGGCTTTTTCGTCATGGTCAGGAAGTTACCAACTACACAGACTCCTAAGGAAAAAGGGGACAGTAGATTATCATGCAAAGAATTTAGGAATAGAAGGACTGGCTTCATGTCCCAGTCTTATCACATATTGACAAAGTTATCCTGAGCAAGTCACTTAACCTTTCTGAGCCCAGTTTCCCCATTCATAAAATGAAAGTTGATGATGGTAATAGCTGAGATGTATAAGAAAATGCTTTATAGACTGTAACACACTTTAGAGGTAATAGTGGCTAGTGTTGTTGCTTTATTGTTATGCTCTTTATAAGCAGGGCATTTTTTTTTTCTTCAAGTAGGAATGAGGCAAGTGCAGAAGGAGGACTTAGATTATAGTTAGTGTTTTTTCAGATTCCTTGGTGAGTAGAGATGATTCTAGAAAAATCTGGGTGTAAAATAAAGCCTAGCCTTTAGATGTGGTGCAAAGTCCTGAAACAGTTGTTTAAGGGGGCCTGCTTCTCTTCCTTTAGATTTTTATGTCTTATCTATGCTTTTTGGGAAGACCAGGCTGCTGCCTGCCAGATAAGGTCATAGGATTGCAAAGACTCACCTGGGACCAGGAGCTGGGAATTCAGGGCTGGCTGTGGTTGGGAGGGATGAGGGTGTTGTGCAGGTGGTGCACAGTTGCAGGACCCAGAAACAGCCAAGCCAGCAGGCTCCTCCGACTTCATGTTTGGCTTGTTAGGATTCAGGCTGCTCTAACTCTCAGTAACCAACTTATCCCAGATCCCAGAATACAGGATGCTCTGACCAGGCCGCAGGGGCAGAGTAAGGAAAAAATGTTTGTAAACCTAGAGATTTTTTCTGTAATGCTATTTTAGACCTAATAATCTCTAGAGATTATTTGAAGATGGGGCTAATATCTTAACACTACCAGACAGAGGTGATCTCTTGACTCTGACAGTGAACACATCTTAAATGTCTGTATTAGTAGCCTTCAAATATGTCCATACCCTTTGATTCAGTAATTTTTTCTCTGGGATTTCACCCAAAGAAATGATTTGAATTGCAGAAGAACCCTATACTCAATGATGTATTGATTATAATAGTGGGAAGCGGGGAACTTAAAATGTCCAAAGTTAGAGGAATGTAAACCTTTCTAGAATGTAAGCACAGTAAGGGTAAGGACATTTTTGTTTACTACCATATCCCCAGCACCTTAAGCAACACCTGGGACACAGATGCCCAGTAAACATTTTTTTGAATGGTTATGTAAAGAAAAATTTCATTTATATAAGATATTGTCCAGATATTTCAAATGAAGGCATCTTAAAGACACAGAAAATGTCCTATGTTAGTATGTAGTAAAATATGTAGGCTACAGGTTTTTATATACAATATAATCTTATTTTTTTTAAAATGGAAGGAAAACAAAAACCTTAGAAAGGAGAAGATATCCAGATATAGCTCCAGATGGTGAGATCATTGGTGACTTTTTTTCTTTCTATATTTTCTAAAATTTCTAAAATGACCATGTATTAATTTTGTTACCAGGAAAATTTTTTAAATAAAACATATTCTTTTAAAAAGAATGTTAGGTTAGTTTATTTGTGAAGCAAACCAGTAGCCTCTAGAGCCAGCTGCCCAGGGTCTTCCAAAAGGGAGAGCCAATTCCTCCTCGTTTCAAAAAGTCAGGCAGCCTTTGTCAACACAACGTTTTGGTTGTGTCTGTCAGCTTAGCATGGAAACCAGTCCTCCTAACTTCAAAAGGGTGACAGAAACTCCAGTGTTGAAATTGTGCAGGTCATTGCAGAGGCATGCCCGTACATTTATGTCCCGTCAATGAAATGAAGACAATTTGTAGTAGGGAGAAGAATTTTAAGAAGATAGAATTTTCTGGGTGGGTGGTTAATTCTTAGAATTCCTTCCTTGGTTCACATTGTTGGAAGCTGTTGAAAGTGCTGCCTGTTTTCTTTCATTCTTCTTTTAGCTGGTGCTGTCTTAAACTAAAATTAGTTTATTGAAGTAAGTACTTCACGGAATGTCTCTAAGATGGACTGTCCTTTTGAAGCCAAAACTTCCATAGAATTAAAATCCCTGCCTCTTTGATGGGCTTTGGCACCTGAGCTGGAAGTTCTTGGTTTTTAAATGCATCTGCATTCTGACAGACAAGTGTATTTTAGAGAAAAGACCCTACTTTCTCGTCCTGGTTGGAATCTTTGATGATTAGGGGTCCCCAGACATTACTGACCTGTCATTGTGTCTGTAATCGCTTCCAGTACATGTCTTCTCATTCCTCATCTCTCTCTCCCTCTCTCCCTTTAGCCATAATCAGCAGACCACAGTGTTTAGGCATCCTGTGACTGGGCAGTTTTCTCCAGAAAATAGTGAATTCATTCTTCAAGAAGAGTAAGTACCTATATTTGTTCTTCTCATCCAGGCAGAGTTGGGGAACATAAGGGCATTTGCTGAAAGAAAAGCTTGCTGGACTATTTTCTGTCTCAGAGAGAGGGGCTGGAGTGGGTTGGTTGATAAAAGATGAAATGCAAGATTGTTTTTCAATCTCCAGGCTTCTTTCAGTGGGAACATGTATATGAGCAGAGATGATGTTGGGATGTACTGTGACTGGTATTGTCAGAGTCTCTCAAAAGCTCTAGGGCCCAAATATACCCTGTTTACTGAAGCTTCATCCAACACACTAGCTGTGCTCTAAGAGGGCCCACTCATCTGGTGTGAAAATTCCTTAAATATAGATAGCCTCAGCCGAAGCTGAGCCAGACTCTCCAATAAGAGTCGAAAGCCAGGAGACAGAACTGGGTTTGGGAGAGCTGGTGGCTCCACCTGTCCCTGACCATTTTGAATGCTTTTTGTTTGCTTTCCTTAACACAGGAACCTTCCTACTCCTTAACCCTATTTCACCAGGGCCTCTGTGGTTCACAGAGCCAGGTTCTACCACGCAGAGCTTGTCTACTTAAAATGCACACACCACCCAAGCATGTATGTTCTTCTCCATCCCCCCAAGCCCCCAAAAAGGCAGAGAAATCTATATTCCCTCCCCTTCTCTGAGATATTTCTGTTTGAAGAACAGCATTTCTGTTTGAGAGGCCAGTAAAGGGACATTTGGCCTTAAGTTTTTTTTGTGTTTTTTTTTTTCCCAAATCATTTTCCTCTGTTCAGTCTCCCAGGACAAATATAATCTTTCAGTTTTAGACATTTATATTCTACAGCACTTCCCTCCCCTAATATTTATGCCTTTATACTTTTTATTATGAAAAATTTCCAACATATGCTGAAGTAGAGAGAGATGGTAATGAACCTAATGTGCTCATCATCCACCTTCAACAATTTTTAAGACATAGATAATTTTGTTTCATCTATGCTCTTACCCCTCCCTGGATTATTGTGAGGCAAATTCCAAACATATTTCATCTCTATGGTGTTTTCACTTTAGAACCATTATCCTACAGAACTTTTAAAGCTAAAAATCTAAAATTAAGATAATATTGACATCCATTGCTTGTTTACTCTATGCCAGATAGTGTGCTGAGGGCTGTATTGCCTATCTCATTTAATACAATAATCCCAACTGGTAGACCATCATCACCTTTTACTTATTTATTCACTTATTTATTTACATTTTTTATTTAAAAAACAGTGTTTTGTGGTAACACAAATACAACATAATGTCTCCCATTTCAACCACTTTCAAGTATACAACTCAGTGGTGTTAGTTACCTTCACAATGTTATGCTACCATCACCACCATCCATTACCAAAACTTGCCCATCACCCCAAACAGAAACTCTGTGCCCATTAAGCACTAACTCCCAATTCCCCACTGCACCCCAGCCTCTAGTATCCTGTCATTATCACCTTTAAGAGATGAAGAAGTAAAGTCACTTGCCCAGTGTCACTTAGCTAGAAGTAGAGGAGCCAGGATATCAGCCCAGGTTAGCCAGGCTAGAAGGTCTGTACTCCCCCTGAGTGGTGTTCACTTGTCAGCTCCAGCCTCCACCTTAGTCTGAGGCTGCTTGCTAAATAATTTTGATGTTGGTGGTCTATGGAATATGATGGCCAGACTCTGAGATTTGGAGGTCTGACTTTGGAATCATTAGTACTGTTAAGGAAAGAGTGGATGGAAGGTAAAGATCGTCTTGTCTCCTAGACTGAGAAAGAACTGCTGTGTAAAGATGGAACTGGAATGTGGATTCCCCAGATTCCTGTGGATTCCCCAGATTCCAGCTTGGAATGAGTTTGGTGATAGAATCCTAAAGGTCAGAAGCTTTTGGGTTCCATCTCTTTCCCTTAAGCATCCTTGAAATAACGTGCCTCATGCCCTTCGCTATTTAAGGTCTGGGTGGAGACCCCATTACAACATTTAGCTGGGGACGCTACCAACTTCAGTAACAGCTGCTAGAACATCTCCATCCATTTCCTTTCATTCTTAACAGAAGACTTTGTCTCTTTCTGAAAGGATAGCCTCTTGTATCCTCTCAAAATCTCTTAATTCCTTCTAGGTCCAAGCAAAAGATGTACCTTCTTTTCAAGAGTCACTTCTTCCTCCTGGATTCCATTTCCCAGGGGTCATAGAGGGTGCTAGCTTGTCTCAGGTGGTGGGTGCACCTGTAAAGCCAGACATTCCTTGACCCCCAAGATAGGCAGGATGTGCATCAGGCATTGAGATCAAGGGAGGAACCTTATGAACTGAATGAGTGGTCATTCCTGCATTTATTCATTAAATAAGAATTTATCCCTATGAACTGCTTAAGGTCTGTGCTGTTCTCTGCAGTTACAGCAGCAAGCAAGGCAAATGTGGTCCTGTCCTCATGGAACTTATTGTTGAGTAGGGAAGATAAGGAAGAGATCTCAAATGTGATATGTATTTATGATAGAGGAAACAGGGTTCAATGGGAGTTGATAAAAGGACTCTAACCTGATTTAGGAACCATGGAAAGCCTCTCCATCCCTGAAAGGGATGCAGTTTAAATTGAGGCCTATCTATTCAAGGGTGCAGGCTGGGCAAAGACCTAGGGGGGAGAGAGGGAAGAGCATAGGGGATATATACCAGTTCAGTTTGAGTGGAAAGTGAAGTGCACTGGAGATACTTGGAGATAAAATTGACAGGGCTTGATGATTGGCTGTGAAGGGGGTGAAGAAGAGGGAAGACTTTTTTTGAAGCATCTGGCCCTAAGCTGGAGGAAGGGGAAGGGTTTAGATAAGTGAAGATCAGTACGTGTGTACACGTGGGTGGGGGGGTCATTCACAGCTAAGGAAGTGTGACCCCTCTGGTAGGTCAGAGGGCAAGAAGTCCGACTTGTAGCGGAGGTTTGTGAAGGGGAATGTGGAGATAAAGTTGGAGAGGGAGGCTGCGGCCAATTATCTAAATTGCTTCCTGTATTTAACTCCTTGGGGAATCACTGGAGGTAAGTGAGGCATGATTTCCCCGCAGAAAACATTTTATTTTTAAGTGTGGAAATGAATGACGTTCCTGTTTTGTTCCTTTAGAGGAGCTTATTTTTGTCATGTATTGTTATGTGGTGAGAATAAAAGGCCGAGAAGACCATTTGTGTCTTTAGACATCAGCTCTCAGACTAAAGAGCTCAGGTAGAAAAAGGAAAACTGGCTTTTCTTTTCCTTCTCCAAAGAAAATCTGTTAAAGTAAAACATTAGAGAGTTATAACTTACACTGACTCTTCTTGCCAGAGCCTCCAGCCCCAGCTTCTTGTAGCCAATCCTCTTGGAGTAGCGGTTCTCAAAGTGTGGTCTCTGAACCAGCATCACCGGGGAACTTGTTAAACATGCAAATTCCTGGGCCTTCTGTCAAAGATTATGAGGTAGGGCCCAGCAATCTGTGTTGTGCAAAGCCCTGCAGGTGATTCTGATGCAGGCAAAGTTTGAGAACCACTGATTTAGACAACTTGCTGTTCCCATCCCTCCTAAGTTACTCTCAAATTCTTCTCACCCTAATGTCTTCTCCAGATACCCATTATTCTTTGGGCTACAGTGACAAACTTAGGTATATTTTAGGCACATAATCTTGGGTTTCCTCTTCTACCTTTGGGATTGCCATAAGAGCCTGTCTCCATGATAGATAGGCCCACACCATGCCATGTTATAATCAAACTGTCAAATGCCAAAGATAAAGAGAGAATTCTGAAAGCTGCAAGAGAGAAGCAATGTGTCACATACAAAGGGGGCTTCAATAAGCTTAAGCTTGAAACCAGACTCTTTGTGGATAAAAGGGCTGATTTCTCATTGGAAACCATGGAGGCAAGAAGGCAGTGTGGGAAGACATTTAAAGTACTGAAAGCAAAAAATTTCCCAGCCAAGAATTCTGTATCTGACAAAACTGTCATTCAAAAATGAAGACGAGATTAAGACATTCCTAGATAAACAAAAGCTGAGTACTTTGTCACTGCTAGTCCTAGTCCAGCCCAACAAGAAATGCTAAAGGGAGTTCTGAAGGTTGAAAGGAAAGGACACTAAACAATTGAAAGAAGCCTCATGAAGAACTAAAGATCTCCAGTAAAGATAAGGACATGGGTAAATATAAATACAGTACTATTGTATTCTTGATTTGTTGCTTCACTTTTTATTTCCTACAGTATGTAAAAGGCAAATGCATCAAATGTAATGCTAAATCAGTGGTTTTGCATTCATATGAATAAAGATGGGGAACAGAGGGGTATAAAGAACATAGTTTGTACATACTATTGAAGTTAAGTTGGTATCAAACAAACAAGATTGCCATAGATTTAGGATGTTAAATTTAAGCCCCATGGTCACCACAAAGAAAATATCAGAGACTGTGCAAACACAGAGAGACAGGGATTGGGGGCAGTGGCAATGGTCAGTTAATGCAGTATGAGTGTAGGGTTTCTGTTTGGGGTGAAGGGAAAGTTCTAGTAAAGGCTCAAAGGACATTATTAGGACATAAGAAAAAAGTAGAATATCAAATGTAAGCTTTATATCAATGTTAAATGTTTTGAACTTGATAAATGCACTTAAGGTGATTAAAAATGAATATCCTTGTTTTGTAGGAAAGGTACATAGAAATATTATGTATTCAAGGAGTATAATGTGTACAACCTGCTCTCAGATGTTCAGAAGATAGAAAGATAGAAATAAAAAGGAGGGAGGGAGGGAAGGAAGGGGAGTGAGGGAGGAAGGAAGGAAGGGACAAAATGTTAAAATTGGTGGATATGGATATGTGGGGGTGGGGATATGTTGGAGTTCTGTATGGGATATGTATTATTTTTGCAACTGTCCTGTAAGTTTGAAGTTATTTAAAAAAAAAAGTTTTTTAAAAGTACAATGTGTAGAGAAAGGGGAAGATATTTCTGGTATAGCATGGTCTTACTTTACTCATTTAACACATATTTATGGATCAATAAGGACATGTGTCTTAGTTTTCCAGCTTTGATCACAAATACCATGAAATGGGTTGGTTTAAACAATGGGAATTTATTGGCTCACAGTTTTGAGGCTAAGAGAAGTCCAAGACCGAGGTGTGAGCAAGGCAATGCTTTCTTCCTGAAGACTGTGTCATCTCCTGTGGGGCTGGATGCCAGTGATTCTTGGGTCCTTGGCTTTTCTGTCACTTGGTGATGCACATGGTGCCATCTTCTTTCTCTTCCAGGTTCCGTTGACTTCCAGTTTCCTCTCCTCCCTGTGACTTTCTCCCTGTGGACTTCTCTGAAGGCCTCTGAGAACAGGATTAAGACCCATCCTGATTCTGTTGGCCACACCTTAACTAAAAATAACATCCTTAAAAGATCTATTTACAGTGGGTTCAAACCCACAGAAATGGATTAAGATTAAGAACATGTTTTTTTCTGGGGTACATAATTCAACCTACCACAACATGCCAGGCCCCAAACACTGTGGTCTGGATACTAAATTTCAAGAGGGATGTTAAGAAATTGAGGTTCTCCTGAGGAGGGTGACCATGATGGTGAGGAGTCTGGAAACCCTGTCTTGTGACCTTTCGTGTATAGTCTGCAGGATATAAGATGAAGGTGGATGTGGTGAACGTCTTCAACAAGGGCTGGCACATTTATAGTGTAGCTGACAAAAGCAGGAGCTGCATCAATGGGTTGAAATTATAGGCAGGCAAATTTCAAATTAGGCAGTCCATAATTTTCTGTAAAGGAGACTTTCCAGCATACCTTGTTTTGGGCATCTAGAATTTCATCTTTAGCATTAAATGAAATAGTCTACTAGAGTAGGAGTTGGCATTTTCCATTAATAATAATTTTTATTCTAAATAACATTTAGAACACTTATGATGTGCCAGGTACTTTTCTAAGAGCTTTGTATTTATTACTTTAACTTTTATGACCATCCTATGAGGAAAGTATCATTATCATGGATACTGAAGCACAGAGAGGTTAAGAATCTTGAGAAAGGTCACACAGCTAGTAAGTGGCAAAGTCAGGATTCGAATCCAGGAAGTCTAGCCCCAGCTGCTGTGCCTCTAAGACTGTGCTATACTGCCTATCACTTCAGTGGTCATCAAAGGATAGTCCCCTCCTTGACTGTATTCAAGTATTAATGTGCTGACTGAGTGGTTTACTGCTGTATAGAGACTTTAATTGTAATTGTATTTACGGTAACGAAATTCAATCTGTAATAACTTCACACATGCTTGAAAGATGCCAAGGTCTTTTCTCCAGAAATTATTATCAAGTCTTTTATTACAGGGCCTAATTTCCATTGACTAGATCATTTGTGCTCTTCTTCTTAAGCCTCTTCCATGATTCTCAGTGACTGTCTTGAATTATGGTCTTGACACCAGACCCTTTGTGGATAAAAGGCCACACACAAGGATCCTCCTAGAGCAGGGGTTCTTAACCTTTTTGTTCCATGGACCCCTTTGCTAGTCAGGTGAAAACCACGGACCCCTTACTAAGTCCACACTATACTGTTTATTTAATAAATATATCACACCCACACCAACATGTCCCCACAAGAATAATGTTTTTTTGAATTTCACTTCAAGCTCACAGACCCCTGGTTAAGAACCCCTGTCCTAGAGGGTTAACCTTTGGGATGAGGAGCCTCCAGGACTGTGGTTTTGGTGTTTGGCACACAGGAGCGTTTCTCTGCAGTGTCTCAGTGCCTGGGAAGCTGCTGGCCCACCTCTGCAGCTCTCAGGGAAGAGGAGCAAAGCATTCCTGGGTGGTGACGCCGGCAGCTGACTGACAGCAGACGGTGTGCGCTGATCCCTAGGCTCTGTCAAGCATTTGATGTTGAGGTGGGGCCTAAGGCTGAGAGAGAGCATGCACTTTGGAAGTTCAGAAGCGTGCCATTGTGCCAAGAAGCCAGGCGCAAAGCTCCCAGAATTGCTTTGAAGCTTCCCAACTGTTCCTACGATTGGGGTCTGAGCAGCCCCCGGTTTCCTCACTGGATTGTTTGGAAAAGAAACACAAGTTAAAATTGCCTGGAATGTTTTGAGTGGTGTTAGGAGTATAAAAAATGATTTTATCTTGCTGAGGTAAGAATTTCCTTACTGACCTTTGACCTTTTTGCTAAAGGGGTTCATCTTGTAAGTTGCAGGGCAAGACTTTCCTAAAGCATGTGCTGATTGTGAGCCTGCAAGTAGTATGTCTTCTGTTGCTAGGAGATGGCTCTCTCCCATGCCTGCAGTTTGAAGTTGGTTAAAGCTCCCAGTGAGAGATTTAGAGCACAGGGAGGCTAAAACTCTAAGCTCCATGGAGAAGTCTGTCCTGTTGCCCCTCTGCTATCACTGGGCTGCAAAGTTGATGTTTTGCTGTCTGTGGCTGACAGCGCCAGCATCTTTTCCCTAGAGACTGGCAGTCTTGGTCTAGCTCCGCCTGTTGCATTTGGTCTAGCTCCGCCTGTTGCATTTGGTTGCCATGGCAGCAGAAAAAATGGGGAAACATGGAAACACCTGGCAAGCAGATGCAGAAACTTGATGGTTCAGGTCTCCTCCCTGGACTAGGAGATGCCGCTTGTGACAGTCTCAGGTAGGGAAGAGATGGTGATGATGCCCTAAGTTCATTCAAACACCTGGGCATTTACTTGGCTTTTGATGTTGATGTTTCTGAAGGGCACTGGCATTGGGAAAACGCAGTCGTCGCCACACAGCAGCCGCGTCTTTGGCTCTGTCTGTGCTGGGTGAAAACGCTGCAGTAGTGGCTTTGCTGTGTGTGGAAGGGAAGTTTCTTCCTCCTATGGCCTCCCTTCTTGTCCTTTTCTTTTACTTGCTCCTAGTCTGGGAAGTGCTTGCTTTTCTGTTAGAAAATGCCATTTAGAAGCAGAAAGAAGGGCTGCTTGGTAAGCCAGGAGGAACGGATAGTGAGGAAGAGGGTTTGCCACGGGCTCGGCTTAGAATTGTAGCATTTCAGAAACAGCTCCTCAGAGAGGGAAGGAACTGTAGTGGTCAAGGCCTGGTTCTTCTCCGGCACAGATGAAGACTCGGAGGCCTGGACAGCAGAAGGAACTGGCCCAGCGTTGTACAACAGTGCTCTGACTTAGATGGGTTGAAAGCCTGCAATGGGCTCGGTTTTTTTTTTTTTTTTTTTTTTTTTGTTGTTTTTTCATGCCAGGTGAAGGGTGCCTTTTGGGCTGGCTTCCAACTCCCTGGTGGGGTGGAGTGGGGTAAGGAACTGGAGCCTGTGTTTAAGAGAGGAGTTGAGGGGGGAGGTGAAGGAACACAGAAAACCAGAGTTGAATAATGAGGCCACAGTTACTGAATGAAAACCTGTGTCAGACAGCCTCCCCCAGGGTGTTGGGAGTTTACAGGGTGCGTTGGCGGTCTGTCTGTGTGTGTCTTTCTGGGAAGAGAGAGTGTGGAGGTGTCTGCTGCTTGTTTGGGACAATAACTTTTTTCCTTGCTTCTCATTGTATGTTGATTTTTCCAAGCTCCTTAGGTGGTGGGTGTAAGCCCCTTAAAAACCCACCAATATTTGTGGTTATGCCCTCAGTACCCCTTCTCTCATATCTCAATAATATTAGCTCCGTGTAGAATCCTTGAGGACAGAGGATGAATTTGGGGGCCTATTTTTCCAGAAATTAATGGAATGCAGGTGTCATTCAATGATATTCTCTCAATAAAAGATCCACGCTGCCTCGTAGCTTTCTAAAAACCTCCCCTTCATAGCCTCTTCATAGCCTTGTTGACTCTTTTTTTTTTTTTTAAGATTTATTTTATTTATTTATTCCCCCACTTACCACTTGTGCTTGCTGCCTGCTCTCTGTGTCCATTCGCTGCGTGTTTTTCTGTGTCTGCTTGTCTCCCTTTGTTGCGTCATCTTGCTGCATTAGCTCTCCATGAGCATGGGCCGTCAGCTCTCCATGGGCGCAGGCCAGCTTACCTTCACCAGGAGGCCCTGGGAATCTAATTCGGGTCCTGTCATATGGTAGGCGGGAGCCCAATCGCTTGAGCCACATCTGCTTCCCCTTATTGACTCTTGACAACGTTGTTCTCCTGGGGAAAGAGTAGGAACTGAAACTCCCAGTCACAGGGATACTATACCTTAAAGAAACCCCATTTAAGGGTTTTTATGGGAATGGTTATAGAAAAGATTGTTGCTTAGAAGTTAATTTTTGGTACCTTGAGTTTTTTTGGAGGGCAGTGCCTTAGAAATAAAAATAAAATATAGTTGGGATTTAAATTCTGGAGTCACCACTGGTAACAGTATCCAATAATGTTTTTCATTTAGTGCCATGCTTCATGGTTTCCAAAGTGCTCATTTCAATCCACTCAGCTACCTTGTAAGAGCAGAAGGTGGTTTTAACCCCATTTTGCAAAAGAGGAAACTGAGGCCCAGGGAAGTGATGTGACTTGTGGATGAGTCAGTAAGTTGCAGAGCTTTACTTAGACTCAGTTATTCTGGGCTATTGTTCTTCCACCACCCCAGGACCCTCTTAATTTGGGGATTGATCTTGGGGCTAAGAGCAGAAGCCTGCTTCAATCAGACCTTGGGACTTGCCACGGGATGGCAAAGCCCAGGTTTTGGAGTCGAACTCCAGTTTTGGGCAAGTCATAATCTCTCAGAGTCTTAGTTTCCTCATCCATAAAATGGAGATGGTAAAACCGACTTTGCAGGGTTAAGCGAGAAAGTGTAGGCAAAGTGCCTGGCACGTAGGTGCTCAACAGGTACAGCCCCGTCCCCCGGCTTGCTTGACCTTGTCATCAGTGAGGGGTACCAGTCGATAAGGTTTGGTGATGCTTGTCTTTATTGTGACAGCAACAGGGTAGGGAAAAGTCATGCTGCAATCCCACTTCTGTCTGCTCCAGGTCACAGTGTTGACTGAGAGGCAGCTGAGGGTCCCCTCAGCCAAACCTCACCTAAATTCAGACCCAACATAAAAAGTGGCTGCCAAAACTGTAACTTCTCTTTCTTACTACATCTGCCAGTGTTCTACGCATTTGATCTTGGATATGCAAGAAGCAGAAGCAGCTCCTTTTATCAATGGGGAAATGGTTGGACAAAGTGACTTCTTGCCGCGGCTCACCTGGCATCCTTGACAAAGTTCAGAGTGGAAGCAAGGTCTTGAGATTTGAGTCCCTTTCCTGCTAGGCTTCTCCAGACTGATTTCGTATAGTACTAACCTCTTCTCTTCATTTCTGACAGGAAGCAGTTCAGTTAAAATTCTAGCTCACTGATTTGAACTTTAGCCTACCCCCCCCACCCCCCCCAGCAAAATAATCAGCATTCATGTAGCACAAGTCAAGGAAAGAGAGGTCTTTGTTCAAATCATCCCACTGTACTTTGGGAATCCAGATGGCACAGAAACCTGGCAAGCAGGCTTTTTAAGTTAATATGTTTTATTTAACGACACCAAGAGTCTGCCTTTCCGTAGAGTGTGCAGATTTTTGGTCTCTTCTCCCAGGATCCATGTGACTCAAGCACCTCAGGGCATCCTGTGGCCTTGGGGAACTGAACCACCTTTCACAGTTGCTCAGCTCTGGGGCACAGGCCCTCCTCTGGGGAGGGGAACGGTTGTTCCCTCAAACCTCTAATGAGAACACACTTGGACTGAAGAGTTCAGGACAAATCAGCATCTGTCCCACTAGGTTCTTAAATGGAAAACATGCCTGTAAGATGTAACAGACAGAAGCAAATGTTCCGTGGTGGACACGAGTGATGTCCTTTTCAGTGTGTCGTGTTAGGAGGCTACACATACACTCCATCGATGTTCCCGTTGCTCAAAATGTTGTGGTAAACGGCCCCCAGGAATTTCCATCTGAGCCAGTGTTTCATCCCAAGTGAGAAAATTGTTTTTGAGACTCTTTTCATTTGCTCATTTTTCGATACCAAAAGGAGCCCCCAAGCATGACCACTCACCTTTTTTTTTTTTTCCCCACTAGTTGTAATTTCAGAAATTTTACTTATTTCCAAAACTCATACTCACCCTGGAGGACTAAGAGGGCATTACCCACAGTGAGGAGATTCAAAGGGAGTCTCCTCTGAAGGCAGATTTTGTTACATGGCCAAGTGAGTAGCTATATGTGCCTGTTTCTTTCAAACTTTGCCAGGTAATGGTCGAGTCTGTTGCTTGAGCTGGGAGTCAGGTGCACCCAGTGTGATGGTGAAAACAGTTTTCCCATTTGTAGAGACAACAGGGTCCCCCTCCCTGGGGCATATGTAGTTTGGAAATTAGTCACCGTTCCTAAAGAGCCGGCTTTCTGTGGGTGGACTGAGCAGAGCCATGTTGTCTTCGTTTGTTTCTTCCTCTCCTACCTTCACCATCTCTCGCTGAAGTCCAGTGCTAGGGCCACTTTCACCTGGCTCCTTACTCCTTCACCCACCCAAGGCTGAGGGCAGTTACCTCTCTTCCCACGTTATTGGGCTGGGAGGCGCTTCCCAGCCAGCTAGCATCCCAGAAGCTGGTGTGGGCAGGTAAATGGGGTTAGAATGTAGTGGAGGTGGTTAGCGCTCAAGATTGTAATGTAAAGAAATGGCGGGGGTAAGCATCTGTCCTGGTCTTTTTTTCTTTTCAGTCCTATGTTTTTGCTTTTAATTTTTAGTCTAGTAACATACAGGTACGACCTAAAATGTCCCCTTTTAACCACATTCACGCATATAACTCAGGGCTGGTAATTACATTCACAGTGCTGTGCTACCATCACCGCTATCCATTACCAAAACTTTACAATCAACCCAAATAGAAATTCTGTACAATGTAAGCATTAACTAAGTAGTCTTCTGTTTGTCCTACAGAGGGCGAATGGCATAGCTAGTTGATGGATTATGATGCCATTTAATTTTAATTGATGATTAGTGGGGGAAATATTTATATTGCAATGATTTTTTAAAAAATAAAGATGAAAAATCATAAACACAGTATAATATGATCACAATTATATAAAAAACATAAAAGCAACTCCCCCCTCAAAAAACAGATAAACAAACAAAATGCCAGATATATAAAAAGAGAGTGGAAATAAATATACCAACTGTTAAAAATACTTTTGCTTTGGGTAACAGGGCTATGGGTGATATTTTTTCCTCTCTTCTTCTTATTTTTCTCAAAATATTCTATAACAAGCCTCTATTAGTATCTTAAGTGGGAGAGAATTAATCATGATAAAATCCCAAACCTTTTTTATCGTTGGACCTCATGTCCAGTTTAGAGGTATAGACACCATAAACAAGACAACCTGAGAACCCGAATACCTTGCCCTAACTACTGGAAATCCAAAGTCAGGCAAGATCAGGTTCCAGGAAGATGTTTTGGACATAGTTTTGCCCGGAGGCAGGGGGTGGACAAGGCAGCCTCTTAGATCCCGTCCCACCCCCGCCTGGCGATTAGCTCTCCTCTGCACACAGCCTCTGTCAGCAGCAAGCGGGCTGAGTGTGGTGACATTCTCCGAGTGGGGAACAGTAACAAAAGTCTGGCTGGGATGGAAACCGGGGGCGGGGAATCTGGAGTGAGTGCCTGCACTGATAAGAAGCCAGGGATCTTTCTGCGTGGTGGAACTCGCACCTCCAGCTGCCAGGCAGCCAGCAGTGCCCGGCCCCCTGGCAAGCTGGCGCCCACCACGGAGGTCCTGCTACTGGCATAGCTTGGAAAGCACGGTGGTCATGGCTACTTCTGCAAAGAGCGTCTCCAGGATTCCGGGTATTGGGCCTCTGTCTCAGTGCATGGAAAGGATTACTTGTCCTCTGAGCAGCAGCGGCTTTTGAGGAAGCAGCATAACTCCGGGGTGGAAACTAGGATTTCCGCCATAGCACCTCTCTAAAGTCAGCCTGGTCAGAGGACGTCCAGAGTGCTTCTTCCTCAGCTGTGTCCTGCCTAGATCTCCATCGTCTTCTCCTGAGGATCCTGGGATCCTGGCCCAGACCTTCAAATCAGATTTTCTCCACTCTTCCGGCAGAGCCTCAGCTTGTTGCACTTGGCCGCACCTCCACCCACGTGGATCCTGTTGCCCATCAGAACAGTGGACAGCCTAGCCACAGAAGGCTGGGACTTTTGCTCTGAGGAAGGCTTAGTGATCCTGGAGTTGGCAGAGTCTGGGAATCAGGCATCAAGCTGTTCAAGGATAGGTATTGAATTTGTGTGGAGGCATTTGCTGCTGTTTATTTGAAGCCTCCGATAAAGGCTGGGGCTCTGTGGAGGCAGGTGAGGACTCCCCTGTGATGTCTCTTGGATGCTGAACCAAGATGTTCCCAGAGCCCTGGTCCTTCCAGGGCTTGGTGAGCTTCTGGGTGGGAAGCACCGTGTCCCTGGGATGCTGATGGGGAAGCACTGAGGGGGTCCTTGTTGGGGCCCAAGGCATGCTTTATTTCCTCCCATCTCCAGGCATGGTACAAGGGGTTAATATCTGATGGCTCTATTTTGGGGCAAATGGAGTGTTCCCAGAATAGGACTCTTTGTTGAGTAGTCTATTTTGGGAGGCAAGCCCCACTGGCGTTTATGTAAGCGATTCTCTGTGTGTATCTGGGGGTGTAGATGTGTGCGCAAGTGATTTCTTGATGCTAATTATAAACTGCTCCTTTTGGGAACCGGGGAACTGGGGGTGTGTGTGTAAGGGTATGGATTGCTCTTGCTGTGGAGAGTGGTGTAATTGTGCGTGCCCATCCTATTGGGCCGTCACCAAGACACTGGGGCAAGAGTGAGTGTGGGGAGCTTGGGACAACACAAAAGGATGGCTGTCTTGCCCCTTTATGGGGTATCTGGATGTGGAGATGTGTTCATCTGTCACCCTCTTGTTTCCTTGTAGCACGTGGGCAGGCTGGACACTGGCCCTCAGGCTGCAGTGCAGAGTCAGGTCTCCAAAAGTTTGGGCCTGTGTTGTCCTGTCCTAAGGCCCAGCAACCAGTTCTCACCCAGAACAAGTCTCAGACTGCACCTCCCACCCTGTAAGCTTGACACTTACTCACTGGATTTCCCTATGTCTACCCACAGGCCAAATCCACCTATGTCGAAGCAAGAGAGAAACCAAAGGCCGTCCAGCATGGTCAGTGAAACGTCCACAGCTGGGACCACTTCCACCCTGGAGGCCAAACCTGGACCCAAAGTGAGCTCTTACTACTAGTTCTTTCCTTCCCCTCTATTATATTTTGCTAAGTCCCTTTGTAACCAGAAACTAATGATCTTCACAGTAGTTTTGTGAGGGAGACATGTAAGAAATGTTCTCCCCAAACCACAGATCTTGAAATTTGAGGCCAAGAGGGGATATTGGCACTTGGCTCCTCTGAATCATTTTTCCTCTCCTGGCATGGGTTGGGAGGGCCATACCTCCGTTCACATGTGGATGTATGTTAGGGACAGCCTGCTGAAGTCAGTGGCAGATGGGCCCAAGGAAGGGTGACCTGAGCAGGGCTCAGAGGTCCATGCGCCCACTCTGTAGGAGCACTGCCTGAGGAGTGGGGAAAAGGCCAGCATTGTGGACAGGGACGAAGTGCAGATGGGTGAACCCCTTTGGAGGAATATCTGGAAACTGGGAAAATTTGTGACCAAAATATTCATCTGTCTCCAGAAAGCTCTAGGACATATTAGGGCCAATAGCTGCTGGTGAAAGTTGGTTGAAAAACCCCTTTAAATTTCTTTCTCTATGGCCCAGGCAGGAAGCTTGCCAGGTCCTGGGCTCACCTCTGAATGAGGATGCTGTGGCCATGTGCGTGCCCACTCCGTCTCCCTGTTCTTCTAACCAAAGGGTGCTGCCGCTTAGAGTGGGGGCAGAGAGAGCCCTCAGCCCTCCTAACGTAGAAGTGCTTTCTTGTCTATCTACCTGAATCCCTCCTGCTGCTAGAGCTCAGGTCTGCTTTTCCCTAGATTATAAGGTCCAGCAATAAAGTCCACAGCTTTGGAAAGAGGGACCAGGCCATTCGGAGGAACCCCAGCGTTCCAGTGGTGGTGAGGGGCTGGCTGCACAAACAGGTAAGGAGATTGAGGAGTGAAGGTGGGCACGGGAGATTGCTTTTGCTGATTTCTTTCCTTGCCCTGGCCCAAGGGTCTGGGAACAGTCACATAAGCTTTCTGTTCCTGAATTTGTCTGAAGCAGGTGGAGTCTGCCCACTGTGCTGTTCATTTTTACGAGTGGGCTGTCTGCTCAATGGCTATAGCTTCCCTTCCAAAACCCGTGTGATCAATTTATTGGTTGCCCTGGGACCCATGCCATGGTATGGGTGGGTCAGCATGAATCCCACCATACTGCCAATATTTCTTCTCATGCCTCATTTCTTTCTCTTAACCTGCTTTTTCTGTATCTCGGTTTAAAAACCTCAGCACCATCACCATCTTCTCCTTCTCCCACATCCATTCAGCCAGTATGCTCTGTCAGCTATCTCTCCCATGAAGCTACACTGCATCTCTATCCCAAGTTGATCTGTCTCTGATCCTCTGGTCATGGTTAGGCTGGGAGCTCCTAGGACCAAAGACTATGTCTCCTTCATCTGGTCACTTTGCGGAAGATAAAACTGATAAATGCAGAAACTTACCTAGCTAAATTTGTTTTTAGCATTTCAGTAAGTGGAGGATGAACAAACTTCATGCATTCATGCATTTAGGTTTAAAAACGTTTTTTTTTGTTTGTTTGTTTGTTTTTTAATTCAAGTCTGTCAAAAACTTCTGCAGAAGGAAGACAATAAATTTAAACAGCCACCTCTAAAGCTAAAAGCTGCTCCTAGGTTTGGAAGAAAACTGACCCTAAAACACGGCTGGTTTTTTTTTTCCATCATGACCATACTTTTTGACTTTTCACATTTACCTAAAATATTTTTTATAAATGTAGGGGTTTACATTTCAGATGAGTAAAGTCAGATTCTTGTCATGAGACAATTTGATAGCAAGAAATCCAAATCTCTTTATATCAACTGAAAGGAAAACACAACAGCAAAATTAGCTCCTTGTGGAAGATTAATTAACAGTTGATTAAATTATCTTACTTACATTCTTTAACACTATGTGAATTCAATTTTCTAATCAGCAAAAATGAAGGTATTTTACAAAAGAGCCCTTAAAAATTCATTTTTGTTAAAAAAAGAAAAAAGCAGATTCCTTCCTTAAGATATTTTTGAATTCACATTTTCCTGTTTCTGTTTCCAGGACACCAAAAAAAAAAAAAAAATTGAGGGGGGGATAAACCATCACTGAATCTGTATTTTAATGACTTAAAGAACAGCTATTCAATAAAATATTCATTGATTTATTGAAAGAAAGAGTGACTTTGGGCAAGTCTTGGTTCCAGAATAAGGTTGTATATGATGTGCGGGAAAGGGCAGTATGCTCAGCTATTGCCCTGACTGGTTTTCTTTGCTTTGCAGGACAGTTCTGGGATGAGGCTGTGGAAAAGGAGGTGGTTTGTGCTTGCTGATTACTGCTTATTTTACTACAAAGGTGAGCTGAAGCTCAGGCCACCAGGGGCTCTTTGTGCTGGGGGTGGGAGGAAGCGATTCAGATGGTGGTCTTCTCAAATCCAGGGGTGGTACCAGTGGCCCAAGCTAGTTGGAAACCTATTTCCCACCAAAGTGTTCAATTTCACATATCATGTGGATGGTTGGTGACTTGAGTTTTACAAGTTCTGGCACAGGAAGTTCCACCTGTGGGGTCAAAATAAATAAAATTTTGTTTGCCTGCCACTTAGGGCATCAAGATCTGGAGTTGTCCTAGCTTCTGCTGCACTTGAAGCACAGGCACACCTCTGAGGTAGCAGCAGAGGTGTGAAGTATGGGTATTTTATAATTTTGTATTTTATAACTTCTCATCAGGATTTATCCTCTGTGACAGTTGATGGACAGCTGCTGAATTGAGTTGGCCATATGAGCATTTGTGGAGCTGCAGTACTTAAAGATGGGACTGCACAGTGTTGACAGAGAAGTGAGGCTCAAAATATGGAGGTTTACTTTTAAGACAAGACTAGAATGTGATGGGTGCTTTAAAAGATGTCCAGAGTGCTTCGGCAGTTCACAGGAGCCAGAAGTTAGTTCCATGTTGGAGAATCTGGGGAGGCTTCTTAGAAGAGATAAGATTTGAGTTGGGCTTTTAAGAATAAGTAAAGCTTTGCCTGTGTGGGGGGAGACAAGCATCCCAACCACTTGAGTAAAGTTCTAGAAGCAGAAGAAGGAGTGACAGACCTGGGTGGCCCAAGTGAGTCTTACATGCAGGATGTGCTAGGAGATAAAGCTCAGAAGGTAGGTAAGGGCCAACGTGCCAAGAAGAGGAAGTTGGGCTTCATTCTTTGTCCATTAGGGAATCAGCAAGTGCCTTGGACCAGCTTTGTTAATAGGAAGTTACCTCTGGTAATGAGGAAGGAGAGAATAGAAGTAGAAGGTAGGATTTTCACACATGCTCTCACTTTGTCTATGAGATTTGCTCCACTCAGAATGTTCTTCCCCATCCTTTAAAACACAGCTTAAACATCATCTTCTGAGGCCTTTGCAACTTCCCCAGGCTGTGCTACTCCTGCCTCTGTATTCCTGCAGCACTTGGCACAACGTTTTATTTCAGGACTCATCAGCTTGAGTTGTGTGTTTACATGCCTGTCAGTTGGGGAGAGGACCGTGTCCCATGCACCTTTGTAGCTCCAGCATTAGCACAAAGGTCCCTAGAGAGCATCAGAATGAGGGATCAGTTAAAAGGTGATTGCAGTAGTTCTGGGGAGAGATAAGGAGCCCTGAACTAGAGCAGTGGGATGGACCAGCCCCGGGAAGGTGTCACAGAATGATATTCTGATGTGCTTTTCCATTCAAAGACAGCCGAGAAGAAGTGGTCCTCGGGAGCATACCTCTGCCCAGCTACGTGATCTCACCTGTGGCCCCTGAGGATCGCATAAGTCGCAAGTATTCCTTTAAGGTACTGCTCCTTCTCCTCCAGTGCAGCAGCAAAGACCGCTTTAGAAACTTTGTGTTATCAAAAGTGATTAAAGCAGTTTTTTTGGGGAGGAGGAAGAAGTTAAGAAGCTAGAGAATTTCAGACTCATGTTATCAAAGTTGTAAATTATTTAAGCAATAATCATATCACAAGTGTATTTTTACTTGTATCTGAGATTTTGAGTCCCCCAGGCTTGCTCACATATTTAGAGCCCCTCTTTTGCTATGGCTGCTAGTACTGTGATCACGTGTCCAACATAGCCCTTCTTGTGCTTTTTTATCACTTTAAATCAGCCAGTATAAATAGTATCCAGCCATGTAGTGCAAGTGATGTTTCCTGATAACTGAGTTACATCAATTATGTTATGAAAATGCACTTTAAAGGTTAGGGGGTCGAATACTGAAGAGGTGGCCAGGTTTGTCCACTTTATCTTATGGAAAAGAAATTAGAATCAAATTTGGTTATTTTCTGAATCGTTTAAGTTTTCCTGGGAAATCCCTTCACCAGTGAAACCCCTTTTCTTCTTCCTTTGTCACCATGCCATTTGGAGTGAGCAGGGGCATGATATTTGATGGCAGCTTTCTGGCACCTGTGAGGGCAGGGGTAGAAGCTCCAGGAAGGTGGTGGTCAGGCCCAAACTTGGTGGCCTCCATAGATTCCTCTACTGCTGGTGTTTCTTGGGACCCCCAGAGATGGTAAGGGTAGGATGGACTGAAGATCCACTTTATCCCATTTTTACCTCTCTAAAAAGCCCCAGAGAGCACTGACACAAGTGGTGCTTGGTGCCACAGGGCAACACCTAACAGCTGCTCAGGATATGAAGCAGTGGCAGGCATGTTGGGCTGGGTAAAGGGCTCCTCCTGCCCCCACTACTCATGTTGCTTTGGTTATTCCTATGTTGGGAGTTCAAGATGAGCATTAGAAAGTAGGTACTAAAGCAGAGTTTGAATAGAAATGAAGTGTTCCAGCCATTGATATTTAAAGGACCATGGAAATGCGTAAGATGAGAAACTTACCTTTCTCTGGAAGAGTTAAAGGAAAGTGTGCTTATATAGTCCATGGTTTTAGTAGTTATGGACCTCACTCTGAAAGGCTTAGGAAGTGATAGTCTGCATCGGTTTTTTGGTTTCAAGGCTGTTGTGGTGGTGGTTGTTGGAAAGTCAGTCTCATCTTCCTTCTACCTTTCCTTCCAAAGGAACTGAGCTGATAATTCAGTTTTGTTCTCATCTGAGCCATCCTCTCTCTTTCCCTTGAGTGTCACTATCCCCGATGACTCTAGAGTTGCTATGGGTTGCAAATTCTGGAATTCTCCCCCATATTATGGTGCATGATACAGTATTGCCTTATATCTGTAAAACCTTTTATGATTTGGGAAGTACTTTAATATGTATTACCTCATTTAATCCTTGTGGGGATCCTGTGAGGTCAGAATTATTAACTTTATTTAATAGGTTAGGAACCCAAGGATCAGTGAACTTAAGGAACTTGCAAAGGTCACAAAGCTGGAAGATGATAGAGCCAGAACTTGACCCTGAAATTCTATCCTTCTATGGGTGGTCGGGGGCAATTTCTTTATCTTCCTCTCTGCTTTTTCTTCCACATCTTATTTTGGTACCTCTTGCACACACATTGCAGGAGGTGGGAGGTGGTTTGAATTAACATTGATTGTTGTCATTTTAGGGATTCTTTTTTATTTAATGTCAGGAACATCCCCTGCTTATTGCTGGCGCTGTGAAGATTTTGTTCAGTGGTTATCAGGCTGGTCTTTTGTAGCCTCAGAGTCATCTATCAGAAAATCCTCCTTTCTAGAGTAGAGCATTGGGCAAGTAAATGGGGTAATGTATGTGACTTTTGGGGACAGCATTTGGAATATCGTCAAAGTAATTTATCCTAACTATATATAGTTCATCCTAACACTTCATCAGGAGGTGTGAAAATAGATTCTAGGAAAACATCTTTTATGTGTCACGGATATTTTTTTTTTTCTTTTTTTCTTTTTCTTAGAAGGAATTCACCAAGAGTATTTCCTAAATCTCTGGCCTGGGAGACAGAAGGCATGCATGTGTTCGGGGGTCTTTGGGGCCCTCAGGGTCTGAGAGCAGAGATAAGTGACTGCAAACAGATCTGGTGGGGTTCAGCTAGTTCCCTGGAAAGGGCTGTGCTTTCCTGAGTGTGAAAGAGTTTCCTTTCTCTTGGAATTGTAGCATTCTTTTAGGGATCCAAGGGTGGGCCCTTGGGCAATTCAGGATCCATGTCCTTGTACATACCCTAGAGTTAAATGAAAGTATCCTTATATATATATATATATATAGTGTTTGTTATATAAGGATAGTTTCCTTTAACTCTTCCAGAGAAAGGTGGGTTTCTTATCTTGTGCATTTCCACGATCCTTTAAATACCAGCGACTGGAACACCTGATTTCTGTTTTGTGTCCTGGGTCTTACACCTGCCTCTCTGTATCAAGAGTGAAATTCTCTGACTGTTTTGGGCACCTTGCCGAAGATTGTTCAGAGTAAGAGCCATGGTGGCAGGTAGGCATAGCCTGAAAGGTCATATAGGCCTTTCCTTGTCACTCTTTTTTCAACTGTGCCCACCCATCTGGCAGCCCCTAGGCATTGCCAGGGAGGCTGGGTGCTAGGTGGACCCTGAGCTTTAGCTAGGTTTGCAGGGTGAGCCAAGGAGGGCTCTTGGTGGCTTCTAGGAGCCATCCGCTCTAACCAGCAGGCCTTTCATGCTCTGCTGCCTCACCAGGGGGCCTCCCAATAGAGCCCCTCCTTGCTGCCCAGCCTCCCCCAGCCTGTTGGTCACCTCACAGCAAGCCCTGGCTCCACTTGCTTTTGGGGATCCAGGATCCAGAGCAGAAAACATCCCTACACAGCCAAGAGTCTAAGGTCTTCCAGTGGGGAAAAAGCCTTTGAGCTTCTTCCCTCTCTCTCGACCAAGGGTTCTTAATCTGAGATCTGTAGCACCCCAAGAGTCCATGCATAAAACACATTTAAAAAAAATTTTTTAACCTTTAACTGATAAGTAACATTTCCTTCAATTAAGAAAACAGCCAACAACAGGTATTGTGACTTAGTCATCAATAGAAATCATAGATATTTTCATATCACATTACAGTTGTTGCAGATATCTTGAATTATCACTTATGCTCATTGCCACTTTTGAAATTACAGTAATTATTACACCTGCCACTACATTTGTTTCAGGTTATTCCTATGTTGGGATATAAGAGGAGTATTAGAAATACATGATTAAAGAAGCATCTACATTATACTAAGTTAAAATTTTGTTTTTTAATATTTCAATAACTATATTTTGGTATAATCCATTTGTGCATTTGAAATCACTCTGAGAAGGCGTCATAGGCTTTACCAGACTGTCAGACGGATCCATGACACAAAAAACGTTAAGACCCTTGCCCTAGAGTCCGGCTGAAGGCCAGCCCAGAGACTTGGCTTTTCACTTATTTATTTATATTCAACAAACATTTATTGAGCTCTGTTGTTCCAGTTGGCAGTATTATAGATGCTTGGGGATAAGCAGGGAAAAGGACAAAATCCTTGTCTCCATGAGGTTCCTCTTCTAAAGTTTGCATCAGCTTTGGGTTTTTAAAGGATGAGAACAGGAAAGAGCTACCTTTTCCACCTCCTCCCACCCCTGCCCCACAGTTAGTCACCTCAAGCCCTTTCAGTTTTGTTCTTTGTGTTTCTCTCAAATCCACCCCCTGCTCTCCATCCACTATCTCTGCCCCTGTTCTGTTGGCCACCATCGTCCCTGTCCTGGGCAAGGCTGCTAGAACAGTGTCTAGCTCAACTTCCCATTCTGTGTGTTGGATTTCTCTGCACAGCCTCCTGACTGTTCTTCAGCCTCCACTTCATCCTCTACACTACTTTTAAATTGCACATCTGTTCAGGTTGTGCTCCCTATTGCCTCTGGGTAAGGCCCCAGCTTCTCTCTCCAGCCACATTTTTAGCCACTCCCTCTTTCACCTTCCCTCCAGCCATATGCTGTTGCCGGAAGGCCCCAGGACATTTCTTGCCCATAGGCCTTTGCTCATGCCTCAGATACAGCCTGGAGTGCCCTCCTCAACTCTTACTTTCTCAGGGGTCACCTTCTCTGGGAAGCCTTCTGTGAGCGCCCAAGCAGGTTAGGTATCCTTCTGTCCATCCACAGCACTTGTCTCACTGCACGGTATAAACGGTTGCTTTACGCATTCGGTGCTTTCACCAAGAAAACCAGTCCATCAGCTAGTTTGGCCTAGGTAGATAGGGCTAGTCCTGTTTTGGAGAGACCACACGGGAGTTTTTTGTAATAGGAGTTGTGGTCAATGACACTGCTTACACTTCCAAAATTATGGTGGGTGCAGGTTTACTTGCATTTCTTGTTTAGTCCTCCATAAAGTAGTGATTAGGGGCATGGGAGGAGTCTTAAAGTTTCCAGGAAGCTCATTTAGCTAACCTCACGTTGTTCAAGTAACTGCTTTTGTAATAACATTAACCAACATCTTTTGAGCTTTACAAACGCCAGGCTGTGCTCTAAATACTGTATGTGCAAGAACTTAGTTCATCCTCTCACAGCCTTACAAGGTAAACACTACTGTTAGCCACAGAACCATTTTAAAGATGCGGTAAATGAGGCACAGGTAGCTTGAACAGTTTGTCCAGTGTTACGTGGTGGTTAAGAGGCAGAGTCCACTTTGGGCTCCAGGCTGTCTCACACCAAGAGCCTAAGTTCTTAGCCAGTTCCCTGTGCTGCTTGTATCAGCAAAAAGGTTGGAGGTAGGTTATTTTTCTCAACAAATGGGCACCACCGTCTTTACAAGCCATAAACCTGAGAGTCATCCTTGACACTTGCCATTCTCTCACCTCCCATATCCAGCTCATCCCCTGCTGACATTACCTGCTAGTTCTCCCGAGACTCCATCCACCTTTCTCATCTCCTTCTCACCTCTGCCACCACCTGTCACCTCCGCTCCCGCAGGGGCCTTCTGGCCAATCGCCCCCTCCTGCTCCTGCCTGGCTCCACCCTCTTCTTCATACTGCAGCCAGACTGGTCTTTCCAAAAAAAAAAGCTGCTCCCGTCACTCCCTAACTTAAAACCCTTTAATAGCTTCTCAGTGCTCTTTTAAAGGAAGACAAAACCTTAACATGACCATCAAGGCCCTGGCGATCTGAACCTGCCAGCTTCAGTAGCCTCACTTCATGCTGCTCTCCTCTCAGCTTCTCTGGCCTCATCGTGAAGCACGCTGTGCTCACGTCCTTTGTGGGGGCCACAGCAGGTACCATTTCTGAACTCCTACTTAAATATCTGAAGATATCTTGTTATTTCCTCAGGTGAGTCCTGAGCCCCGGTTAACTCCTCTCACAGCGTCCAGAATGTCTTCTTTATAGCATTTTTTACAGTAGTCATTACTTGTCCGTGGCTTTTCTCTTCTATGCCTGTAAACCATCTTGGCCTTGTTTAAAGCTCTTTCCCCAACTTCTAGTGCAGCCGCCTTTCACATAGTAAACACCAAATAAATGATAAATTATTGTCGAATAAGAGGATGAGTCAGTCAGTCAGTTGATAGGGTCTGGCCTTTTAAGCAATCCTCTTTTTTCCCCAAATACCCGGCTCTCTGTGTTCTAAAGGCTGATGCTGAGGGCTTAAGTTGTGAAGATTCCGGGCTCCCTTTCCCATTGCTGTCTCAAGACCTGAGTTGTAAGAGACAGAAGAGCAGTCATATCCTAGGGGCATTATGTTTTTTGAGGTAAATTCTTCCTTGCTCCACATCCTCATATTCTTTAAGCATATTCTGGTTTCTCTTCTGTCATGCAAAGTAGCCTAGTAGGATTACGTTAATTGGAAGGGGAAAGGCAGAGGGGAAGGGAACCTATTTGAGATTAAACTAGGCCAGGGGTGGTTCTGGCATCTTCCCACAGGCTCAGGGCACTTTGGACTTGGTTCACTCAGCCAGATGAAATGGGAACCCTCTTATTGCCTTCACACTTAATGCATCTCATATGCACAGATAGAATGTAGTTGAGAACATCTTTTTCAGAGCCAAGAGTGGCTGGGCACAGCATATGCTGGCAGTTTGATTAGTGAATAAAATTATATTTGCAATGGTGGGTAATTCCTTTGTAATGACGGATGTAACTCCCAAGACCTATCAGCAGACAGACATGCACACGCGTCCCTGTCTGTGGTGTGTTACGTGTTGATTACTTGGACAAGGCTGACTCTGTGAACTCTCATACAGCAGAGACCTGCTCTCTCTATTGAGGGCTCCCTATGCTTGTGGGTGGCCTTGTGTCTGGTGGGGTGAGCACCTGTCCCAGAACCCTATGTGGCTGTGTAGAAAGTCTGGGAAGGGTGTCAGAGATCTGATGGGGTCATCATCCTGGGGAACTTTTAAGAAATGCTGATTCACAATAAGACATGCTCATGTTCCTTCTCATTCTGTTCTTTTCACCACATCTCCACCTTGCTAAAATAGGAGGAATCCTTCCTTGGACAGTGCATGATACCATACACATGCAAGGAGGGAAATCAGGTTTGCTTCAGCTGTAGGGATCCTTGAGTACAGGTCTAGTTGCCTCAACTCATTTAGCACTGGGCTGGATGGACTCAGATACGTGAATGTCAGAAGCAGGATTATATTTGATATGCCCTCAGGACCTGGATGATTAGGAGTGTGAGAGGAGAAGCAAATGCTGACTTCATCTGAGCAGGCGTTTTCTCCATGACAATCGGTGATTCTAGAAGCATGTCATTTTCCAGCTTTTAATTGGTTCTCTCATTTTATTTGCTCTGGATCCAGAGTATGGAACTGATGATAATCTGTATAATCACACTCATTTCTGGATTCAGTGAGACAGGCCTGGATGTGAATTCTGTCTCCAACTCTTCATTCATGCATTCAGCGAATACTTACTGAACATCTACTATGTGCTAGACGCTGTTACTGGGAATATAGTAATGAATAAAATAAGGTCTCATAAAGCTTGTTTTCCAGCAGAAGCAGACAGATGATGAACAGATGATAAATAAACAAGGGTGTAAAATAAATAATATCAGGCAATGACAAGTTAAGAATCTGTTACTAATTGTGGAAATCTGGGAAAGCTACTTAACATCTCAGAGCTTCATTTGCTACATCTGTAAAACAGATTCTATCTCCACCTCACAAAGTTGTTGGATTAAAATGAGATTGTAGTTGTGGAACTACCAAGGAGACCTATAGTAAGTATGCGGTAAATGTTCCTTTTTTCACGCCATCTCCCTCTATAGATTTGGTGAGGTTTCTCCCTGCAAATTTAAAATACAGGCCTCAGCTTCTCAGAACCCAAGGGGAAAGGCCGGAGTGGCCTCCTACTCACAGAGCATCCCGTTCTCTTTCCAGTGGCCATCCCTAGTACCTTTTCACAGGGTCTCTGCAAGGATACGTATAAGCACCAGGAGGCCTCCTCACACAGTAGGTGCACAAGGAGTTTTAGCCAAATGTTAGGCAGCTCTGTCAGACCTTGTAGTGCCTCCTCTGTTGAGACAGAACAGTAGCTTCTTTGAGGGCACACATCACATTTCATGCCCAACCAGGGGAGCGCAGTGAGCAGTCGTGCCAAACTGCCTGCTGCTACAGCTGATTTTGACTCTGCCAGTCTGATCATAGCCAAAGCAGGAGTCTCGTGCTCCAGAAAACCCAGAACAGGGACTCCCCAGAGTCTGATTCTACAGAATGAGGGTTTTTTTTGTTTGTTTGTTTTTAAGTCTTTTTCTCTATGCCCCTCCCTAAATGGGAGAAAGATAAATAGAAAACAGGTTCAGCTGCAGGCCTTTAACTACAGGGAACAGTTGCAGCTGTTACTGACTGCACTAAGAAAGGGGAATACAGCCTATAGCCTTTTTCAGGTGTGGAAACACCAGGCGGGAAGGTGCTTGGGCTTTTAGTATGCAATGAGGGAGAACATGACCAGAATGTCTCCTTGTTTCTGCTCCTGGAAATGAAATGTGCACTAACCTCTCTCTGACCTGGGTTTCCATCTCCATGCTTCCAGGCCGTGCACGTGGGGATGCGAGCGCTCATCTATAACAGCTCCACGGTGGGCTCTCAGGCTGAGCACTCGGGCATGAGGACCTACTACTTCAGTGCCGACACCCAGGAGGACATGAACGCTTGGGTCAGGGCCATGAACCAGGCTGCACAGGTGCTGTCTCGATCATCACTGAAGAGGTCAGTCCTCACAGACCCTGCTGGAGCTCTTCTTACGCTAGGATGGGACCTCATAAGTCCTCTTGGGTGCTTGAAATTCTGCTCATTCACTGGTCTTAAGCGTTGCCCTCTCTTTGAAATCCTTTTTACAATGAACACTTCCTGGAGGGGAATGTATAAATGGCTAACACAGAGCTGGAAGGTCCCCTAGAAGTAATCGAGTCCAGTTTCTTTTAAACAAGAGAAACACTAAAGCCCCAAGGGGTGAAATGACTGCCCAGAATCCATAGCCAGGGAAGCGTGCTTGTGTGTGTGTGTGTGTGTGTTTCTCAGGTTTTCTTCTCTGATGAGTGCTGAAAGGGACAACCTTGAGCACCAGACTGTGGAGTAGGTAGAGGGCAGACAAGAAAGATCTTGCAAACTGAAAATGTGCCACAGACTGTCCACCACGTTGCTGAGGGCTGACCTGGGCACTGTCTTCCAGCTGCCTCTCCCCTTGAGGTGTCCAACCAAGGGCACAGATAGTGATCTTGAAATTCCCGAGTCTGTTGGCAATTCCCCAAGAGAAAGCAGAGGAGGAAGATGAGCGAGATCAGAAAATTCAGCATGTGTCCTCATCTGATATGGGCCTCATCCTTCCCAATCTGGATACCTTGCTTGGTTTGGAGGTCTCTTTGGCAGTGTTCTTTCAGTGAGGCCTCAGAACATGAAGACATTCTCCAAGAAAGATAAGGGCAAGATTTCCCAGTGACTGGAAATGGATTTCACTTGGTGTGTTTAAGTGTATCAGCATTTCACATACATGGTGAATGAGTTTTGGTATTAGTGGTATTTCCCAGCTCCATGTTCTCCACCCCCTCCACTCCCACCCCCGATGGCTCCCTCATCTGTTTGCTCGTTGTTTTTGCTCATTGTTTGCTCATTGTCTGTTTTTTTTCTTTAGGAGGTACTGGGAACCGAACCTGGGACCTCCCACATGGGAGACGGGCGCTCAACTGCTTGAGCTACATCCTCTCCCTGCTTGTTTTTGTTTTTTT